>JARYGA010032958.1:0-31452 GCA_030545235.1 Helianthus tuberosus | reverse complement strand
AAAATCTGCTCTCTCTCTAAAATACCACCACCACACCACCACCACCCCCACCATCGCATCATCCCCACCACCATCCCACCGCCGCCAACTCTGCTCTCTCTCTCTCTCTCTAAAATGACCTGCTCTCTCTCTCTCTCTAATACCGCAACGCTCGAAAACACATGGTAAATCGAAGCTCAAACGCTCGAAATCGAAGCTCAAACGCTGCTGGTGCTCAAATCGAAGCTCAAACGCTCGAAATCGAAGCTCAAACGCTGAAAACCCTAACCCTAAGAACACCCAGATCTCCGCCTCAAGAACACATGGTAAACCCTAACCCTATAGTGTTTGCCCAGTCGTTTTTTGGGTGGAGGTGCTCACCGGATTGAGAGAGAGGGGCGGTGGTTGCAGGGGGTGCGAGAGGGTGGTTGCAGGGAGTTGCAGGTTCATCGGATGTGGTTGCAGGGGGTGCGAGTGGGTGGTTGCAGGGAGTTGCAGGTTCATCGGATGTGGTTGCAGGTTCATCGGATGTGGTTGGTCCCTGTGGTTTTGGTAGAATTTTGTTGTTTCAATTGCTGATTTGGATTACTTTTATGTGATTCAGTGGATTTTTTTTAGTAAACTGCGAGGCTGTGATGATTTCACCTAATCCGAGTCAAAATTGGGTCAACATTTGAGATTTTCCGCAGCTTGGCGTGGCAGAATTGGAGGAGGGCAAGTGCGCTTGCAACCTCTGTTTGCAGCCATGGCGATTTTGATTTGTTGTTGGAGCTTCGTTTCTTTTTACAAATCGGTTTTTGATTTTCCTAAAGATGATGTTCTTGATTTTCTGGATTTTCTGGGTTTTGATGATGATGTTTGATGATGTTCTTGAAGATACAGATCTGAGCCTCGTTTCTTTTTACAAATCGGTTTCGTTTTTGTGATGGTTTCTGGTTTTGTTCTGGGTTCTTGATTTTCTTGAAGATGATGTTCTTGATTTTCTGGGTTTTGATGATGAAGTTTGACGATGTTCTTGATTTTCTGGGTTTTGATGATGAAGTTTGATGATGTTCTTGATGATAAATGTTATTAATTACTGAAATGTTATAATAAATTAACATGGACCAAAATGCCCCTGCACTACAGGACAAAATAGGAGGTTGCAACAGTCAAAAAAATAGGGTTTTTGGATTTTGGACTAAAATGGCAACAAAATGCAAACCACAGGGCCCTGGATGTAATAAGTTTGAGATTTGGACTAAAGTGGCAAAACTGGCCAAACCACAGGAACCAAAATGGCAGTTTACTCTAGTTTTTATATAATTTATTTTTAATAAAATAAATCAAAATCCGTAAATTTGCAATTATATTATGTAAGAAAGGGGATATATGCAATTTTAATTTTGGGTTGAATAAATATGCAATTAAGAAGTTTTACAAGGGGAAATATGCAATTGCCCAAAAAAAAAAACATTAGCTGTTGATCATTAAAAGGACTTTTAGGTGTTGTTTGTTTTTTAAAACGTAAAATGTTTGTAGTTTGCGGACCACATCTATAGAATAAAATGTGGACCAAACCTCTGCAACATGCAAGAAGAAGGCTGTTACGTATATCATGTGTATTTTGATATTTTTAGAAAACAAACACCACCTTAGACAAGGTTCGTTGCGTATATTATGTGTATTTTGATCTCCCCAAACCATATAAAATGTTCTATTATAAAAGTCGTGAAGTAATCAAGAAATTGGACATTGCCCATCTCTCTTTTCACAATCTCTGTCAATTTTCTTAACTTTATCACTTACCACTCAAGATTTTCCTTATTTGTACATTGGAAATTATTGATTGGCCCATTTCTTTAATTTTCTTCACATTATTGTTATGTAGTTTCACAACGTTATATGAATAAAAAGGTGTGGGCTTATATGGACCAGTGAAAAGTATTTGCAATACATTTCTATACTTATCCTGAATCATAAATCCTAGCTCTTGTCAACATTAATCTAGAAGATGGTGACAACAGAGACCTCAAAAACCTAAAAATACTAATTTATACTTTCATGATAATGCTATCAACGTGACATATCTTTCTGAGGGTTGCGGTGGTTACCATCAACCATCATTAACAAATCATAAGTCTTATTCTATTTAATGATCCATGTTTGTTACTTTTAGACAAGGATTATTAGGTCATTCTGGTTTAGTCCTTACATTGGTAATTAGTAAAAATTTACACTGATACAAGTATCAAATGTCATTGATTTTTAGTTTAGTCCTTAAATTGTGTCATTCCAGTAGCTAGAACGAATATAAGTTTTTTTTTTTTTTTTGAGTAAATTACAAGTTTTGTCCTTTATGTTTACATCAAATTGCAGGCGCTGTCCTTTAGTGTAAAAGTTGACAAGTTTTGTCCTTAATGTTTCAAAATCTTGTACGTTATATCCTTTAGGCCAAACCCAGTTAGATTTTTTGGTTAAGTATGGTCATGTGCTTTGCACATGAGGGCATTATTGTCATTTCATTATTCAGGGGCTATTATGCAAATAATATATGTCTAAGGATTGAAATGTACAAAAATTAGAAACATTAAAATAAACAATTTGTCAACCCAATCCTCTGCATTTCTTCCCCAATTCTTACCAAAATCAACATAAACCCTAATTTCACAAACCTTTTTTTCTCAACAATTGAGTGTCCCCTTCACGATCTTCCAGTGATGTCTCCCTAAATTCACCTATTTCAACATCCATCAGTTCAATCTACAGTCAAAAATTGATTCTCGATCTCCGTCAAATCCTCCAGATCTGTTAACATCTTACCGGAATTAAGTTAAACGGTGAATGTTGCCGTTTAAAATCGACGTCACCGGTTAAACGTAGATCTATTTCAATTTCTGGAAGTTTCTAATGAATATCGTCGTCTCTGGTGTAATCGTGTTCAGATCTATTTCGCTTTAATAATATCATCATCAACGTTATCGTTTGTATTCGGATCACGTAACTGTCGATTGCTTCGATGTAACCGAATTTGTTCATCAGCTGTGGCAGCGACGGAAACAGCATCGGAGATGACGGAAGCAGCAGCGGATAGTAGATGATCGGAGCCGTAAATAGTCCGGTAATGATCAGCGGCGGAGGTGTAGAGATCGGCGATGTAGACCGGCGGAGACATGAGGTTTGTTTCCGGTGAAACGGTGTAGTCTGAGATGGAATGAAAACCGCACATCTGTTCCATGATGATGATGATGATTTACGGTAGAAAAAGGTGTTGTGTGTAAAAGAAGAAATGATTAACGGAGTATGAGTGAGTGAATAATGGTGGTTTCGTGGTGGTGTGTATATATGACGGAAGAACAGTTAGGGTTCTGCTTTGGACGATGCTTTTGGATTTGGTGGAGAGAGAGAGAGAGACGAAAAGCTAAAGAGGGAATTGAAAGGGGTGAGAGGAAAATGACCATTTTACCCTCATGTGCCTTGCACATGAGGTATTTTAACTAAGATTTCTAACCTGGTTTGGCCTAAAGGACAAAACTTGCAAGATTTTGAAACGTAAAGGACACCGCCTGTTAACTTTTTGCCTAAAGACAGCGCCTGAAATTTGATGTAAAGATAAAGGACAAAACTTGTAATTTACTCTTTTTTTTAATAAAATAATTATGATGCCAAACTTTTCTATACTTGATTATAGAATCTTAGTGGTATGCAAAGGAGTTATACATGTGTACAATGGCGGACTCGAAAAGTTTTTTCACGCCCCATCAAATAATTTTCCGGTATTCGTATATCGATCAAGAAGGATTTCTAGTCGGGTCGGCTCATCGAAAATTTTTCAGTATTCATGCGGATATACATAAAACAATTATAAAGTGTGCGAGGTGATAAAGGGGTTTGTTAATTGCCAAAATTTCTTCAAAATTTTTTATGGGCTTTTTAATTGTTATTACCCTTGGTTTTGAACATGCAATCAGAGGCGTACCTACTAGATTCGAATGGGGGTCGATAGTACAACCACATATGATGCTTGTTTCTCTCGATTTGTTCAACTTAGAGATAAGTTTGGAGACTCAAGTTCCGGTTATGGCAAGTCTTTTTGGGGTTTTTGAGCAATCTCATATATCTCTTGTTAATTTACATTCACAAGCACCAAGTGTTAGGATCTGAGTTTTAACTTGTGTGTTTTAGTGTGTGAATAAATGAAGTACTTGATGAAATAAATGAGATGTATATGAAATGGAAAGATGAAATGCAGTGGAATTAAATGAACACACAAGAATGGAAAGTTATCAAAACTGTTAATCCAAAGATTAGACCCTTGGGTGTGGGTCGGGAAAGCAATCGGGAAGCAGACATGGACGGGACCCCGACTGGGAACACCGCCCCCCCCCCCCCCCGGTCCAAGCTTCTGTGCAATCGGAAATTATCCCTGTCCAAACATTTTTTGACCATTACTTTTTAGACCATTGAAAACCGTCGAATTCTCAAAAAAAAATATTTTTTAAAAATCCTATTTATACTCCATTTTGATCTTTAAAAATCACAATCCATTTTCAATATCAATCTCAAATCCATTTTCAACATTAAAAAAAATCATGGATCTTAGCCGACCGAACCTGCCCCCATGCTTTTCCAACACACTCGCTACTCCCTCGACCCAACCCCCATTCGTATACAACACAAAAACGATAGAGCCGTTTCGTTTGGCGGTTTTAGTCAGTCTCAATAGGGGTCTGAAACAGACTCTGACGGGGCTGGAATTCAGGGAGATTCCCGCTTCGCCAATTTGAAGTCTGGCGTGATTGCCATCCAGAGTTGTAACCCTGACCTCGTCCCTGGTTCTGAACAAAACTGCACTCCTCCTTAGATCCTACAGGGAAACCTATCGTCTCATGCCCACCTCTACACACCTCACATTTAGAAGTTATCTTGACCGGAATGCCCTTGACCATCTTTGCTAGGGATTCTACCTAGGCAGTTAGAGCTATGCTAGAATCTATCATATGAATGCCCTTAGGGGCAGCAGTAACGCCCCTAGAGCCAGGCTTAGTGTAAGTACTAATGGCTAGATCCTCTATCATCTCAAGGCATTCAGCGGCGGTTTTAGTTTTCATCATGTTACCGCCTGCTGTGGAGTCAAGAAGTCTTTTGGTTGCTTCAGAAACTCCATTATAGAATTTCTCCACGACCCTGCAATCCTCAAGACCATGGTGAGGGTACTTGTTCAAAAGTCGCATGAATTGGTCCCATGTTGTCACGACCCCCAACCCACCCTAGACGGAATCGGGAGCCGCGAACAACCAAGTGGTACCGGTGATTATTTTGAAAAATATTGCAGCGGAAATTTCATCAGGACCGTGAGTTAGGAAAAATATCAGAGTTTAAAAACACCGGATTTTATTTATTAAATAGTTGGGATAAACCCAAATTTTACAAATGTAGCTTTAATAAGGGATAAACCCAATTACATAAAATAATATTTCTTAATTTGATTTAATTAATAAAATAAGCCACTTCTTGAAGCCTTTCAGTGCCGTATCCATCTCTTACTCCAATCTACTGTAATTACCTGAAACATGTTTGAAAAAGGTTTTGTCAGCGGGAAATACTGGTGAATCATTCTTTTTATGAAAACGACACATTTGTTATAATTTACAGTATTAAGAGCGATTACAATGTTTCTGATATCAAACCAACTACCCACGGTATTTTGTCACTCGACCCATTGGCCCTCTCATTGTCCAATGGTGTCTGTGACTATGGTCATATCACCCATTGGTTGCCCCAATGGTGAAGATTATCAAGTAATGTATACAAAACCCCACATACCGGCTGTAATATGGTGACTACAAAGACTTAATCCCTGTAATTATAACCTTGAAAATAAACATGATTTTGAATTCAAATTGATAAAAAGAGAATGACTCACATTATAAGCATGCAGATTCATACGGGCAAAGTTTAGTCTACAGATAAGCCTTGATATATTGCAGATTTATACAGGTAGAGCTTAGCCTATTGATTAGCATTGTAACCTAGTGCACATGAACTAGGTAAGTAACTAATACAGCATTTACGATAACTCACGAGATTAAACCCTCACAACGAATGACAAAGTGCAATCACTTAAACATCCATCGGATTCACAACGAATGACAGAGTATTCCCCGAGTTCGGGTGGTACTCAAACATCCTGTCGGAATCACGACTAATGACAAAGGATAGCGCTTAAACATCCGGTCGGATAGTTTCAATCGATCGGACATTGAATCGTAGCAGCTATTGAGTTAATACCCTGTATCGTAGCAGAATTCGAGCTAGTGTGTGTTTGGTAGTAAACGGACTATATCTCGAAGCGTAAAAGGAATTTGTTCGTCGCTCCAACGCAGGAAATCAAGTCCCACACTCCTGAATATATACTGGAAAAAGGGCGCTGTCGCGTGGCGCGACAGGCCTTCGCGTGGCGCGACGGGTTACTTTTAACATAGGGTTGCCACGATTCTTTGTAGCCTAGGTGAGTCGACAGAACGAGAAAATTCGATTTTGATAATAAACTGTGATGATAATCGTCAATGGGGAATACCCCCCTGAGTTTTAGGGGCCCTGATCCTGATTCTGATTGTTCTGAAAATTTTAGGGTTTATGTAGGATTACTTAGGGGTCTTAACTAAGGTTTCCTAGTGAATAAAATATAAAAATAAATAATAGTTTTGTTGAGAGTTATTATGGTTTGGGACAAAAAGGAAATAAAATGGTGAGAAAAGAGAATGGACCCACTTTGTAACTTTAGGGTTCCACTAGAAAGTCTCCTGGTAGAAATTTGGGTATAACTTCTGAGCTATTTAAAAATATATAATGCACTCGTGTTAAGTATAGTACCCCTCATTCAACCTTATCCCTATGTCCCGAGACCGAATCCCAACAACTTAGTCGGGCAGAGCCCTGACATATGTTATAAGGCTCAGATCAATCGGACAGAGTAGCGGTGATCGGGAGTTAAAATACTTAAAACGGGGCAAGGCAAAAACAAGAAAAAATGATTTTTAGAGAGAGGGGAAGGCGTGTGAGACTGTGTATGAAAATGGGAGCTGGTGTCTAAATTTATAGCATATAATTGCTTGGTTACTACGAAATGTTCATACTTTTCCTTATGCCACCTTTCATAAAAATCTTAATTATAAGCATACATGTATACTTCATTTGATGCCACAACAACCACAACACACACACGTATACATCCACCCAATAAAATATTAAATGTTAATTTTACTTATTTTATTATTTTTATTCTATTCGTAAGTTATTATTATTATTTTATTATTTTATATTTTTGATTCTTCTCGATACACACCCACAATTTAACATTATCTTTAACTTTAATATTTTATTATTTATTTATATATATATATTATAATTAATTTAACTGCTTTACTTATTGACGCTTATAACTTCTAAAATATGGCGCTCTAGAAAAATTAAATATGTTATTAGAACAAGAATATTTTTGACTACATTTGGGTCTAAGTTTTATTAAAAACAGAGTAGTTTCAAAATACAATGTATTTTTATAGTTTAATTATTAAACAGGTCCTGGGCCCGTCTAGGTACCTCATATTTTTAATGGTTAACTTACTCGTAATCTAACTGTCTAATAATATAAGTTTTTATATACTTTTATTTTAATAGAAATGTCACCCATATACAGGCCAATTAATTAATATAATATTTCAACCAACTATAAAAAATAATGTTTAAAACTATTTGGGTTGAATATTTATATTAAAAATAAACTAGTTACTAGTTACTAGTGGTTAATAAATTTAACCAAACCTATAATTCTTATATAAAAATAGGAATGTTACATCCTCCCCACCTTGTTTTAAATCTCGTTCTCGAGATTTGGGTTACGATATTTCTTTTAGATTTATGTCATATTTTAGTAAATAAAAACAATATTAAGGTAGATGACACAGAATTAAAATATCAAATTTTGTGAATACGAGTTGTACAATAAGTAGGATTCAATGGTTCAACTGAATTAGTTCAAGAAATTGATGACAAACGAATGAGATAAAATGATATTATTTCCAAAGTGACTAGGTTCAAGCCAAAAGATATATGATCAATAGATATTTAAAATGAATGTGAAGGACTTTTTAGAATCAATAAAATTCTTTGTCAAAAGCAAGCTTACTTTGATTGGCAACTGAGGAAGACTTAGAATTGATAGGTTCAAAATGAAATAAAAGCAGGAAAAATGATTTGTCAAATATTAAATTATGATATGAGAAAATCAATGTGCTGAGATGAGTGAATTGCAAAGATACACCAAAAGACAATAGAGTTTGTTTAGAGTTCCAAGTTGTTTTAATTGTGAAACAATGTGATAGTACACTATTAGTGACTATATTTTTCATATTATGTCCTAGAGATCGAAATATAATAAGAACAAGTTGTTTTGGCATGACCAACCATTATATTATATTTGTAAAACAAATGTAATATATATTATTTGTGTCTCTGTCTGAACCGTATCTTAAATATCAAATATAAATACTATGTAATATATATTATTTGTTACGTTTTTTTTATGTGTAAATGGTCACCGCTTTTAAATAAATATTATTTTAGTATTTTACTATACTATGTAAAATAACTTATATTTACTATGTAATATATATTACAAAACACCGCAATGAAGTTATTACTTTACAAAATATTTTAGTATTATTATTTTGTAAAAGAAATCACTAGTATTTATAATGTTAAATGAAAGTTGTAAATAAAGGTGTAAAAATATTTATTGTACAAAAGTATTTGTAAAATATTTTATAAATATATAACACTTAATGGGTCGATTCTATGTGATTACTTATTTTCATTTTTAAACCATATAACGTTGTGAATGTATTTACAAATGTTGTAAATAAGTGAAAATGGGGACTATTCTTATATATTACAATGTTCCCTTAACCCAACGTAGTTAATGACTACCATATTATTCTTATATTGTTATTTTCTTGCCAGAGCGTTACGGTACATAGTTACCACAAAACATGTGATAGACAATTATTTATAAAATTTTATTCGTCCCTCTAATTCTTGTTTTGTGTTATGAAAATATGTCTTCTCCTTACAGTACAAAGTATATATATATTTTTTTATAAAATATTTTTACATATAATTACAATTTACTAATTAAGTATGATAACTTAATTTATATACATTAACTAGTTATTATCATTGTTGAATATTGGTTAGTGCTGCCTTGTTTAAGCATAGGTGATCAGTCTATGCCTAACTAAGGCTAGGCTGTAACAACTCTCATTAAAAAGTCCTAATTATTACTTTAATTGTCCATTAGGAAACCTTAATTGAGAAACCCAAGTGATTCTGAACAAACCCTAAAAATTTTCAGAATAGTTAGAATTAGAATCAGGGCCCCTAAAAAATCAGGGGGGGGGGGGGTAAACCCTAAGTGATAATTATCTTCGAAATACGTTGTAAAAATTTTAATTGTTCGAATAAACGACTCAGCAAGCCTATACCAGTGACAAGGCTACCCTAGGATAGGTTGTTACCTCCCGCGATACGCGACAGAATCGGCGACACCCTCCGCGACACGCGGGGGAACCGATTTTCAAGTATAAATACAAGGGCTTGGGTCTTGAACTGTTTACATATTACGACGTTAAAATTAGTCACGTACAATTACTTAGACGCTGTTTACTACAAAACACACACATAACACGAAGTGCTGCCGCAAAAACAGGGTAATAACTCGATCGCTATTACGATTCATTGTCCGATCGATCAATGTACTCAATGGATGTTTAAGTGCTGCCCACATTAGGGTGATGCTTTGTCATTAATCGTTAATTCGATGGATGTTTAAGCATAGCACTTTGTCATTCGTTGTGAGGGTTGATCCCGTGAGTTATCGTAAATGCTGTATTAATTACTAACCCAGTTTTGTGTGCATTATTATTTAAATTAGGTTAACAAGGCTAATCTGTAGAAGTAAACTCTATCCGTGTTAAATCTGCAATGTGAGTCATTCTCTTTTTATCAAATTACTTTTGAAATCATGTTTATTTTCAAAGGTTATAATTACAGTGATTAAGTTTATGTAATCACCAAGTTACAGCCGGTATGTGGGGTTTTGTATACATTACTTGATAATCGTCACCATTGGGGCAGCCAATGGGGGATATGACCATAGTCACAGATCCGGTCGAGTGACAAATACCGTGGGTAGTTGGTTGATATCAGAAACATTGTAATAACTTTTAATACTGTAAAATTATAACAAATAGGTTGTTTTAGTAAATAGAATGATTCACTCAGTATTTCCCACTGACAAAACTTTTTTTTAAACATGTTTCAGGTGATCTGTTGTGATTCAGGAAAGGTGCTACGGAGCACTGCAGGCTTAAGAAAGTGGCTTATTGTAAAAGAAAGAAATATGTTTTGTTAAATAAAGATTTCTCCGTGAAATCATAATATTGTAAATTAACTGGGTTTTATCCCGAGTTGTGAAATAAAATAATCGGGAAAATTTTAGCTTTACAACGATCTTGAAGATAACTTCCGCTGTTAAACTCAATTAAATAAATACCACGGGATTTCTGTCCCGCGGCTCCTGAAGCGGGTCAAACCGGGTCGGGGGCCGTGACAGAAATAAGGTGGTATCAGAGCCACTGAGTTAAGCTAATTAAGTATTTAGAAATACTTAATTTTTTCCTGATTACTATTATGTGATTATGTGTTTTATTAACTGACTATTTGTTAGTTACAGTATGGGTAAGAAAAAGCTTTCCAGCATCTTTCTTAAATTAGATAGGTCATCAAATGAAAAAGGAAGTTCATCCCAAACTCCTGAAGAAGGAATATTCGTTCGAAAAGCCCAATACGAGGAACCACTTTCTCCTGATAAAAGAAGTTTAATTATTAGAAAAAGCCAGGAGAAATTAAGGAAATCCTGAGAAAAGAAAGTTAAAAAGGAAACCCAGGAATTAATCAGTAAATCACCCTGGGAAGACAATTTAGACGAAAAATGGGCAGATCTATATATGTTAGATACAGTAGCAGTAAATGCAGATCTCTAAATAAATTGACTAGCAAACACTATCACCTACAAATTAGAAAATCCATTCAGTAAATAAATAAATTCACAATAAAACATAGTGTGTTTTAAATATCAGTTGTTTTGTAAGTTATATGGTATGCAATAATATGGGAAGGTTATTTTCGGAAGTTGTGATTAATTATTTTTTTACTTGTATATTAAACAACATGAATGAATTATCAGAAGCCTTAGAGAATCTCAACCTATACCCTGTAAATCTAGAAGTTTCCAAAGAATTTACTGGGTATTTTCCTGATGTGGAACAACCTGTAGAATTCAACGCTCCACCTTTGAAAAAGACAAAACCAAAGAAAAGAAGGAAATACGTATGGGGAAGTCGTATACGTAGGAAAAAGCCAGCTACGAAACTTCCTAAAATAAACAATCCTTTAGCAAAAGGAAAAGAAATTGAAACCGGGGAAAGTTCGAAACCGCAGGATTTAGAGATAGAAGTGGGGAAAGATGTTAGAGAAATGGAAATACAAATTGAGGAATATTCTAAGGAAATAGAAGTGGAGGTTGGAAAAGGTTTTAGACCAACTCAGATGGAAATTGGATAAAGCTCCAAACAAAACCAGGGAATAACTTTTCAGGAGGAAATAGATTTTATATTGGCAAGCTGTGAAACTATTCAGCCTGTCAATACAAATATTTTTACTCGTCCTATTGAAAATCAACTCCCTATAAATTTTGAACCAGCAATCCCAGAACCAATAGTCCACTCCCAACCTTTAGGAATGGACGAATGGTGGACGAATGATTGGCAATTCCAAAACATTGTCAACAGTCCTTATTCCTTTCTTCCTCAATTCGATCTAGAACCATTACCAAATCCACCCATGAGTAACGAAAATCTGGCTGAACTTCGCCATTTTGGTGAAGAATTAATGGATGCGGGAAGTAGAATTCGGGAGATAGGAGGGCAAATTGCTTGGAAGTACGATGAAAGGGAGCTTCGTTTTTAGGAAGACAAATGACGAGAGATAGTGGGTTGGTAAAATTGTGGTTGTGTAATAGTAATAGTAAAATCAGTATTTGTAAATTTAAATAATAAAACGGTTGTAATTAGAGGCATGATATAATATATAAACTAAATGAAATTTTATATTTTGTTGTATATTTGTTTACGTGATTATGTGTAATTAATTGTGACATTGGATTATTTCTTTTATACTAATTATTTATCTATAAATTAATTATCAGATGGCAAACATTGGTAATGAACCAGTAAATGAAGTAAATCAATCCGAGCAAATTCAGGAAGAACAATTGTTAAATAGACAAGATATAGAGGATATTGTTGCACAAGGAATAGCCAATGCTATTCCAGCAATTGTTGCTGCTGTTCAAAAACCTGTTAAACCGCAATCAATCATTCCTAGTAAACGTACCCAAGGCGATAACTTTAGTAACAGTATAAACGGAGGCGGAAATCATGTTAATAACAACAATGATCTGCAAACCCCAATTTTCAAGAAAATGAAAGCTGCAACACCTGGTTGCACTTACAAAGAATTCCTTGCCTGTAAACCAACTGAGTTTGCAGGTAACGAAGGGGCTATTGCAGCATTACGTTGGTTAGAGAAAACTGAGGCAGTAATTGCTATAAGCAAATGTGTTGAGGAAGATCAAGTTATGTATGCTTCCAATCTTTTTAAAGAAGGGGCATTAGAATGGTGGAACACAGTGTTACAAGCTAAAAGAAGGATTGTGGCCTATGCCATGAACTGGGAAGAATTTAAGAGTCTTGTAGAAAGAAAATTCTGTCCCGAATATGAAAAAGATCAAATGGAAAATAAGTTCCTAAACCATCGGATGGTGAATGTGGATTGTCGTGGTTATACTTCGACATTCTTAGAATATGCTAGGGTGGTACCAACACTGGCTTCGCCAGAACCGGTACTCATTTCTCGCTATATTTGGGGATTAATTAGCGAAATTCGCAATATTGTTAAAGCTGCGAGACCTCGCACTATTGACGATGCAGTGGAACTAGCCAACACCCTAACTGATGAACTGGTACGCACAAGAGATGAAGATATGAAAAAGGAACTGGCTCAGAAAATTACCCAAGGATTTCGTGCGGGTAATAGTAGTAATTTCAAGAAAAGAGGAATAGGGCAATCACCAACTCCATCATACTGCAGAAAATGCAAAAAGAAACATTATGGAAGATGTGATATAACATGCAATTTTTGCAAAACTATAGGACATCGCGAAGAAAACTGCAGAAAGAAATCCATAATTTGTTACAATTGTGGAGAAGCCGGACATTTCAAAACAGAATGTCCTAAATTGATCAAACCAGCAGACAACCAAGCCAAGACGACCGACGGAGCTACTAAGAAAAATGTCAGAGCATTCCAGCTAACCACTCAAGAAGCAGAACTCATTCCAGATGTTATAGCTGGTACGTTCCTAGTTCACAAAGTATACGCAAAAGTATTATTTGACTCTGGTGCAAACCAAAGTTTTATCAATACTTCATTCTGTCAAGCTCTTAAGTTACCTTTAACCAACATTAGACAGATTTTTACAGTCGAAACCGCAGATGGAAATTCAGTTAAAATAGATCAGGTTTTGCAAAAAGTAGAAATAGAACTTTCAGGTCATAAATTTTCTGCAAATCTGTTACCTATGAAATTAGCTGAATTTGATGTTGTGTTAGGAATGGATTGGTTGATAGCCAACCATGCTCGAATCCTTTGTGATAAAAACTCTATAGAAATTCAAGCACCTACTGGAGAAGTAATCATGATTACAGGAGATAAACCACGTAAGCCCATGAAGTTTATATCAGTAATGAAAATTGCTAGTTATGAACGAAAGCAAGGAATAGTATATATGATTTCGGTAATCATTAATACTAAGAACAAAGAACTTAAGGAAATCCCTGTAGTCTCAGAATACCCAGATGTATTTCCGGAAGAACTTCCGAGATTACCACCTGATAGGGAAGTGGAATTTAGGATTCATCTAATTCCAGGAACTACACCGATAGCCAAGGCACCTTATCGGTTAGCTCATACCGAAATGTTAGAACTAAAGAAGCAATTAGATGAATTACTAAGTAAAGGATTCATACAACCTAGCTCATCCCCATGGGGAGCTCCAGTGTTGTTTGTAAAGAAAAAGGATGGTTCCATGAGAATGTGTATTGATTATAGAGAATTGAATAAGGTTACAATTAAGAATCGATACCCATTACCTAGGATTGATGATCTATTCGATCAACTTCAAGGGGCTAGATATTTTTCTAAGATCGACTTACGTTCTGGATATCATCAATTGAAGGTACAAGAAGAAGACATACCTAAAACTGCTTTCAGAACTAGGTATGGTCATTACGAGTTTACAGTCATGCCCTTCGGGTTAACGAATGCACCTGCAGCATTCATGGACATGATGAATAGAATCTGTAAACCGTATTTGGATAAATTTGTAATTGTTTTTATAGACGATATACTTATTTATTCCAAAAACCAGACAGAACATTGTGAGCATTTGCATGCACTCTTAACTTTGTTGAGAAAAGAAAAGCTGTACGCCAAATTCTCGAAATGTGAATTTTGGTTACAAGAAGTTCAATTCTTAGGACACATGGTGAATCAGGAAGGGATTCATGTAGATCCTGCAAAGATAGAGGCAATTACCAATTGGAAGGTTCCACAAACTGCAATGGAAATTAGAAGTTTTATAGGTTTAGCTGGATACTATAGACGGTTTATTAAGGATTTCTCCAAGATAGCTGTACCATTAACTAAGCTAACCTGTAAAGCCATTAAGTTTGAATGGGGACCTAAACAAGAAAAACCTTTAGAATTTTAAAGCAGAAATTAACCAATGCTCCAATCTTAGCTTTACCAGAAGGGATTGAAGATTTTGAAGTTTACTGTGATGCTTTAAAACTAGGATTAGGATGTGTGCTGATGCAACGCAAGAAAGTAATTGCGTATGCCTCAAGACAGTTGAAAAAGCACGAGGAAAATTATATAACTCATGACTTAGAATTAGGAGCTGTAATTTTTGCCCTTAAGATTTGGAGACATTATCTTTACGGAAGTAAATTTACTGTCTACACAGACCACAAAAGTTTAAAATATATTTTTGGGCAAAAAGAATTAAACATGAGACAAAGAAGATGGATGGAAATCCTAAGTGATTACGACTGTGATATTCAGTATCACGAAGGAAAGGCAAATGTAGTTGCAGATGCCTTAAGTCGTAAGTATCATGAGAAACAACGACGGGTCCGTGCTCTCAGGTTAAATCTACAATTAGATTTAATGGAACAACTAAAGTATTTTCAAGAAACAGCAATAGAAGATGTTGCTGAAGGAATGAAGGGAAGAATAAAAGATTTAGAACAAGGAGCTGATGAAATTTGGAGATTCCATAAGAAAAGGATCTGGGTGCCAAAGCAAGGAGAATTAAGAAATAAGATTTTAGAGGAAGCTCATAATTCTAGGTATACCATACACCCAGGAAACAATAAGATGTACCAATATTTAAGAAAGAATTTCTGGTGGATAGGCATGAAAAGAGATATAGCTAGATATGTATCAAAGTGTCTTACCTGTTCACAAGTTAAGGCAGAACATCAGAAACCATCAGGTCTATTACAACCACTAGAAATGCCAGTATGGAAATGGGAACTTATAACAATGGATTTTGTTACTAAGTTACCAAAAACCAGAAAAGGTAATGATGCAATTTGGGTAATTGTGGATCGATTAACCAAATCTGCTCACTTTCTACCTATGAAAGAAACCTTTAGCATGGAAAGATTGGCAAAGTTGTATGTAGATGAAGTAGTATCCTTACATGGAGTTCCACTCTCCATTGTTTCGGATAGGGATAGTCGTTTCACTTCTCATTTCTGGAAAAGTTTCCAAGAAGCTATGGGAACTCGACTAAACCTAAGCACGGCATATCATCCACAAACAGACGGGCAAAGTGAAAGAACAATCCAAACTCTAGAAGACATGCTCCGAGCATGTGTGATAGATTTTGGTGGAAACTGGGATGATCACTTACCATTAATTGAATTCTCCTATAACAATAGTTATCATTCAAGCATTGAAACTGCCCCATTCGAAGCACTGTATGGAAGAAAGTGCAGAACTCCAGTTTGTTGGGCAGAAATAGGAGAAAATCAATTGTCAGGTCCTGAAATAGTGCAAGAAACAACAGACAAGATTAATCAAATCAAGGAAAGGCTGAAGACGGCTCGAGATCGCCAGAAGAGTTATGCAGACAATAGATGCAAGCCGTTAGAATTCCAAGTTGGAGACAGAGTATTGTTGAAAGTTTCTCCTTGGAAAGGAGTTGTTAGATTTGGTAAGAAAGGAAAGCTAAGTCCAAGATACGTAGGACCATTTTTAGTAATCCAACGTATAGGACCAGTTGCTTATCGTTTACAACTACCAGAAGAATTAGCTGGAGTACATGATGTATTTCATGTATCCAATCTCAAGAAATGTCTATCAGACGAATCTTTGGTAGTACCCTTTCAAGAAATAAAGGTAAACGAAAAGCTGAAATTTGTTGAGAAACCTCTTCAAATTGAGGATCGAAAGATCAAGTTTCTCAAACACAAACGACTAGTTTTAGTTAAAGTCAGGTGGGATTCAAAGAGAGGAGCTGAAAACACTTGGGAGCTGGAATCAGAAATGAAGCGAAAGTATCTACACTTATTCCAGTAAATCTCGAGGACGAGATTTTTATTAAGGTAGGGAGAATGTAACAACTCTCATTAAAAAGTCCTAATTATTACTTTAATTTTCCATTAGGAAACCTTAATTGAGAAACCCAAGTGATTCTGAACAAACCCTAAAAATTTTCAGAATAGTTGGAATTAGAATCAGGGGGGTAAACCCTAAGTGATAATTATCTTCGAAATACGTTGTAAAAATTTTAATTGTTCGAATAAACGACTCAGCAGACCTATACCAATGACAAGGCTACCCTAGGATAGGTTGTTACCTCCTGCGATACGCGACAGAATCGGCGACACCCTCCGAGACACGCGGGGGAACCGATTTTCAAGTATAAATACAAGGCTTGGGTCTTGAACTGTTTACATATTACGACGTTAAAATTAGTCACGTACAATTACTTAGACGCTGTTTACTACAAAACACACACATAACACGAAGTGCTGCCGCAAAAACAGGGTAATAACTCGATCGCTATTACGATTCATTGTCCGATCGATCAATGTACTCAATGGATGTTTAAGTGCTGCCCACATTAGGGTGATGCTTTGTCATTAATCGTTAATTCGATGGATGTTTAAGCATAGCACTTTGTCATTCGTTGTGAGGGTTGATCCCGTGAGTTATCGTAAATGTTGTATTGATTACTAACCCAGTTTTGTGTGCATTATTATTTAAATTAGGTTAACAAGGCTAATCCGTAGAAGTAAACTCTATCCGTGTTAAATCTGCAATGTGAGTCATTCTCTTTTTATCAAATTACTTTTGAAATCATGTTTATTTTCAAAGGTTATAATTACAGTGATTAAGTTTATGTAATCACCAAGTTACAGCCGGTATGTGGGGTTTTGTATACATTACTTGATAATCGTCACCATTGGGGCAGCCAATGGGGGATATGACCATAGTCACAGATCCGGTCGAGTGACAAATACCGTGGGTAGTTGGTTGATATCAGAAACATTGTAATAACTCTTAATACTGTAAAATTATAACAAATAGGTTGTTTTAGTAAATAGAATGATTCACTCAGTATTTCCCACTGACAAAACTTTTTTTTAAACATGTTTCAGGTGATCTGTTGTGATTCAGGAAAGGTGCTACGGAGCACTGCAGGCTTAAGAAAGTGGCTTATTGTAAAAGAAAGAAATATGTTTTGTTAAATAAAGATTTCTCCGTGAAATCATAATATTGTAAATTAACTGGGTTTTATCCCGAGTTGTGAAATAAAATAATCGGGAAAATTTTAGCTTTACAACGATCTTGAAGATAACTTCCGCTGTTAAACTCAATTAAATAAATACCACGGGATTTCTGTCCCGCGGCTCCTGAAGCGGGTCAAACTGGGTCGGGGGCCGTGACATAGGCTATCCAATACCTGCCCTTGATAATAATCTTAGTACCAAAATAATAATACTAACACTACTACTATTAATATATTATTATTAATAATAAAATTATCAATAATAAATAACTAAACAATAACTTTAAATGAGAGTATACCTCAAACATAATTTTATATATATATATAAATATAAATTCTTCACCTCAATGGTTTAACAAGAAGTTATATATAGTAAATTAGAAGAAAATCATTGACTTGATATCAAAGAGTTATCGTTTTGCAATAATGCGGTTCACAGTGCAAAAAGCGGGATGATATTTGAGTTTGGATAAAAATAACAAATTGGAATGAAGCCCTCCAGTAGTCTTCATAAATTAAATGAACCACATTCACAACAAATAGAGCATGTGTAACGTGTGGATTTACCAAGAAATGAAACAGATCAATATTCGCTACTATGAAAGAATTCCTCATGGTATGATGACTATTAGGGGAAGTAGAAACGCGAAAGTCAACTTATTATATGCAGAAATCAGAATTTCAACGAAAGAAATATAAGAACTTTATCTGGAATTTCGTGTGATAATCATTGTTAAGTGACATTACCAGGAATGTCGAATAAAATGAAATAGGGAAATTTTGCAAAGATATGTGACTCCTTTTTCAGTAATAATAGTTATGATTCTGATTAGACTGTGCACCGATGGTTGTGAAAACCTTGTTTTATCATACCTCAGCGAGATTCATGTTGTTTGTAGGATCGCGTGGCAAAGTGCTTCTTTTTGATTAGCAGTTCTTCTACTGACGGAATTAGCATTGGTGTCATCGTGCCTAATTTATATTTTCCAAAGGTCTTGCCTTGAAAGTCGTGTGTGATATACTTCGACGTCTGCGGACGTATAATTTTAAGTTTCATGTGTTTTCTTGTGCACTAGCATAACTTTACATGCTTCTTACTTGCATTAATAGTTTATGGTAACGCATTGGAATTTCTTATACTTTTGATGGTGTCCCAATTTAAAGGGTTTCTATTGTTTATTTTGTTGCACGAGTTACGAGACAGAAAATCAAACGAAATAATGTTTGATATCGGAACTATAGATAAGAGATTCCTGATAAAGAAATCTAGACACAGATGTTTGTGCTTTATTCCTATTCGGCTTTTGGAGTTCCTTATAGATATACATATCTATGTAATCATATATTTCATATGCTGTAATATACATACCCTTAGTAAGGTCAATGTATTTACCAGATTCATATTTCCAAAAACAAATCAGATATCAGGTCATGATACTATTTAGGGAAAACTTGTCACTTGTTTGACATATTATATACCCCGTTTTATCCGGGTCGCACCGGAGAGGTAATCCCAGTATATCCGGACAAGCTGGAGAGTCTGCTACACCATACCCAATCTTGTCGGAGAAAATTTTATATTTCCCATAAATAGTATTTTTAAAAGTGCCTCTTTTATTAGGCTTTTATCCAGAATTTAGGGAAATTTGTATTCCCGTAACATATCTTATTCTAGACCAATTAATATCACTAAGCAAGAATTAATAGCAATTAAGTGCTATTGCCTGCAATGTTCTAATCGTCATTCTTACGGCATACCAAAATCTACCACAATTCCTTTTTATAAGTAAATAGCTTATCTTGAAGCTTATACTAAGGCATCTTTTCTTAAGTTCAAGTCTAAATGCTATCATGTGTGCTACCAGTTAATAGCAATCTCCTAACTCTTTTATATAAACTTAGGTATTTTATTACAACACCTATAGGCTTAAATCAGTGGCTCTGATACCACCTTCTGTCACGACCCTGTAACACCCGTTCTTATTATTCAAGGTTTAACGTAAATTTTGAAAGATAATCATGTAATTAATGATTATCATATACATCGGAAATACGGGTTTATTAAAACTTTTACAAATCATAAGTTATTCTACATGACGTGGTTGAATTCGTTGTTTAAATTTTACAATGTGTCAAAGTGCGGAAGCGTGTGTCTTTATCGTGTTCGGTTCTTCGTTGAGCTTGATCGTCTTCCGGCATCCAAGGTGTACCTACATTTCATAAACATGAAATGCTTTAGTCATACAGGGCTTAAAACGTGTCTAAACGAGTCCGAGAAACAATTGATAACAAAAACAAAAATTTCAATCTGGCCTCCACCGTAACTTACGGTGGCACCGTAAGTTACGGTGGCCACTGGTTTGACATGCCCCTACCGTAAACCAGTAGGGGGCTACCGTAACACTTTTCAGCTCCACCGTAACTTACGGTGGCACCGTAAGTTACGGTGGTCTCTGCATTCCAGCTTTCCATTTTGCCGTTTTCGACACGAAAACTTTCGTATCTTTCAATCCGCTCGTCCGTTTAACCTACCGTTTCTTCCTACGTGTTTGTAATTTGATTCTCCATCATATGGAGTTAAAATCTAACATCCGGTTTAACAAAATTTTAGACTTTTAAGTCTTTGGCTTATTACCCTTTTTGCCAACTTTTGACCCGTTCGTGATTTCATCATCAAACTTGTGTATTTGACCTTTATATCTCATATACTTCTTCAACTTAATGTTATTTACCATACTAGATTATAGTCCCCGGTTTAATACACAAATTAAACCCGTTTTCGTTTGTATGCTTATTTTGACCCGTTAAGGGTATTTATGCACTAAGGTCCCATACATCCCTTTTATACTTATCTTAAGGATTTAATCGACCAAAAAACTTATTTCCAACAACCTTTAAAGGTCGTTTTCCCGGTTTACCCAACAAGGGCATTTTAGTCAACTTTAGCCCCTCATTTACGACGAAGGGCATTTGCTACAATTTGACCCAAAAAAAATGTATGTTTAACCACAATCGTATTTATACGTACCTGGCTCGAGTCAACCTAGTGACCCGTTTCAACACCTTGCTTTTATTACCGATATTCTATGGCGACGCAATTATCCAAATTACTATTCGCTCCTGTAACACATGACTTGACCACCACATTAGTTGATTTTTGTCAAATGACATTATTCCCACCATTTGACCCGTTCGATCTATATATAACACAACATTTTCATATGTAACAAAAACATGGTTTTTATTTACAAATCACACATCCGAACCATTTCGGATTTTCTCACTAGATCCCTTTCTTTCTAAAGTCAATTTCCTATATTTTTAACCCATTCGGCTTATGCTATGGGTGTCCTTTGAAACTTATTTTACTTTAGTCAATACTTGACTAAATTTCCATTTTTACCCATTTTCCATTGCTAGTTACGCTATAAGGTAACTTTAAGAAAACTCTTAAACTATTAACCAATTCATGACTAGTTTACCATTTTGCCTTTTTCACCATTAATCATGGTTTAAAATGTTTCTATTCGTTCTAACCCAATTCGTTTCATGTTGGAACTCATAATTCGAACCAAATCCTTTCTTGTATTTATCGCCTATAAAATAAATACGTATACTACAAGTAGGTGTAAGTTTTACTTACCTTGCATCCGAAACATGCTTTTACTTCTTATTTGCTTCGTTTGACCCGCTTCCTTTCCAAGCCTCCACCTAGCTTGTCAAGCGTCAAACTATCATCATAATTCGTAAGACGATTAGTTTAGTCATAATCATTTACGACTATTCCATCCTACGGGTTTTATGTTGAATTTATCATTCGTCCATATCAAAATTATCTTTCGATCTAATCATTGGTCAGTTTGACTTTTTAAAAGTCAATTGACTTATCAACATATTCAAATGCACATTTGGTTCAATGAACTCACTTAGGCATATTTCATCCGAACTCTTAACGAAATCAAATTTCACATACTAACTAGTAGGCCGCGATTTCATTTAGGCATTTCATATCACTGAAAATGGGCTGTTTTTGGTGACTTGTTTAACCTGTTTACATGTCTTCAAAAATTATGATTTTTTTATATGGCGTACATCTCAGAGGGTTAGGCCTTGTGTTAAAATTTCAAGATCTAAATCTTTACCAAAAATTATAAAAATTCATTTACTAAGCTGCAATCAGATTCGTCACTTCTGACTGCAGCTTACGGAAAAATTCATTTAAAATTCCTCGTTTATCCGATTGACGAAATTCCAATTGGCGATTCTTTTAATCACTTAAAACTTTCTACAGTAAGAATTTGAGACCATAACTCAATTCCTAAATTGAGTTATGACATTCGTAATGGGCTGCAAATTCTGCCAGAAAACGCAGCTTTAACCTTTGATACGGAAAAATTCATAAAACGCTCAATTCTCGTCGAAAAAATGCGATTCCAGTGGGGTTTTAAAGATATTTCCTGGAATTACATTTCAGACTCAAGAAACACATGTTTTTATCACGTTTTGTCCAGGTTACAGCCGATACAAGTCGGCTGTAAATTCTGATCAAGAGTCGTTTGAATTCAGCTTTCAATTTAAGCAAGTTCTTGACATCATAACACCATTTTAGCAACCAAAAACCCTAACAACAATCACCTTCAATGGTTTTCATGGATTTTTTTTACTAAAATTTGGCACGATTTCAACATATCTTGTCTAGGGTTTACTCCTAAACACTACAAGGTTCCTATTTCATCCATATAACAAGCATGCATCAACAAATTTCGAATACCCTAAATTCATGAGAATTTCAAGTAGAGAATTAACACCAAATTTTACATACCTTGTAACCCCCTTGTGATGAGGATCACTAATCTATGCTCAATTTTCGATTTGGACTTGGTTTGATCCTTCAATTTTGTTGATTTGTTGAAGTTAGGGTTTGAGCTCCCATGGAGCTTTCCCCTGGTCGCATACGTATGTGTGTGTATTGATTTCTATTTTTTTTTTATAAGTGTTTTAATAAAACACTATTCTAGTTGCCCATGATTAGTCCCTCAAGTTCAGAGATTCATATATGAAACTATAACTCATAGTTTATTATTTAATTACCCTTTACTAACTAGGTTAATTTTACCTAGTTAACTTGGTGGGTTCCCGGAGCTAAAAACCCGTTCTATTTTAAGTCCCGTTGACTCGGGTTCTTATAAAGTCAATTCCTTAATTCTTTGATTCGCTTGTATTTAAATTATTAGGATTTCTTATTAAATCCAAATATTTACCGGGTTAACTTTACTGCTAACGGCACTTTACCCGTCTTTTGGTATTAACGGAGTATGATTACCAAACCCGTTTTAGGGGTGTTACAAGTCTACCCCTCTTAAAGAGGTTTCGTCCCCGAAACCTTTTCTTACATAATTCATTGAGTTTAAACTCAATGTATTCTGTCCGAGAAATATTTTAAACATTAATTATACTTTTTAACCAATCGTTAGTATTACCCGAAAAGTATGGTAACATCTTTTTGGTTACTAATTGTCTACATATCTCCTACGACATAATGTAACTTGAAATAACGTAATTCCGTTATTTCTACTAGTTTAGTTAACTTAGCGACTTCCATCGCTTTTATATATTATCGAACTCTTGGTGAATCCGTTACCTTGACCCGTTTAAAGGTCTTTAGTGAAATATTTCACTTTTAGCAATAATTTCTTTTGTTTTCAGATTTATTTATTCGATTCGGTTATACCGAATCCACCGCTTACAACGGGCAAATTTATTTAAATGACCTTAACCGGTCTCACTAACTAGACTTATTAGTCCAGTTACTTTTTACCGCTTGCTTGGTTATAATGTGATTCTACTTCACATTGCATTTCTTGACCGTGATCTTGTCACATCATGTTTAATTTATATTAACTTTTCATTTTCGAAATTATCACTTTTCAAGTATATCGTCTTGCGCCTATCAGTGTCAAGACTTGTATCTTTAATGCTCACTATTATCTGGTTTACACACATTCATATTTGATTATGTCCCATTAGCGGGCTCATTATTCTTTTGCTTTTAACGATACCATTATCCTGCTTGCGTTTACTCACGTCGTCCGGCATGATATTATATTCGACCCGTTCAACTTTAAAATAGTTGAACATAATTTATTCAAAATTTCCATTCTTACATTATCTTGTTGCCTTTTAGTTATGACTCAAAACCCGAGTCTTTTAACCTTCCATCCGAGTTCCCGTTTCTCGGTCTACGCGTGTGTTTAATTCTTACCCATCAACCGGGTGTTTTACCGAAGTCGTTGTTATTGCAACCCTCCCGGTATGCATTAAGACCTCGCTTCATTTTTATATTCTGACTTTGTCCTTGAGTTTGACGTTTTACAAAAACGACCCGCTTAGTGACATGTTTTCATTTTCCGGGTTCGAGTGTAAGTACACTCCCTCCCACTGCATATTTTGATCATTCTACATGTTTATATTCTTCAGGTTCGAGTGTAAGTACACCCCCTCCCAATACATGCTTACATCATTTTACATGTTTGCATTTTCCGGGTTCGAGTGTAAGTACACCCCCTCCCAATGCATATCTTGATTATTTTACATGTTTCTATTCTTCGGGTTCGAGTGTAAGTACACCCCCTCCCAATACTTGTCTAAATCATTTTACATGCTTCTTTGTCCCTTCACTCGGGCTCATTATCCTAATGTAATATGCTTCCGTCACTCGGTTGTGCGTTTACATTATTATCAAATATTTTGCTTATCTGATTCATTTGGGTACTTTTTACTTAGTCCCATTCACCCCGCCCTTACTACATCGGATGTAAACGTGTCCGCCATAAGAAGTTCATGGTATCATATGCCACTACTTACTTGGCCAGAGTAAGCGATTAACACATGACACGCATGACCTTTTTATAGTTTTCACATCACGCCCTATGTAAGTAATGCCTCTATTTGTTTCTCTTGGAAACAATATCCCGAACACATTTTCTATTCGGGTTTTTCCAAGTTTTTAATCTACATATGCAACTTTCACTTTCTACATATTTGTTGCATATTACTATTTGTGCAATCATATTTAAAATGTGCACCTGGTAATGCTTGCCTTAACGGGCTTTCTTGCCATTACTTATTTGCGATCGTTACGCGATTCAGGTCCTTGATGAGTATGCTCTTTTTGTCATATCTCGGACCGTTCTATCATCATATCCACAATTCGTTTGACTCTCGTCGTCTTCAAACGCGAGTGTCCTTCAATTAAAACATTCACAAAGGTTAGTAACGTCAACTTCAATAATCGCCCGTATTATAATACAAGGCTTTTTCTACTATACGCGTCAACGCGCGTATTTTCATCAACTACATCTATCAATTTAATTGGGGTAACGTGTATCACACGATAGCCCTATGTGTTGTTTATAACACTTTAGCATGCTAAACTATTAACATACATGTACTTACCGGATTTGCGATCAAGCTTCGAACCGAACACTATTCTTTGTCAAGAGCATAAGGTTTAAGTCCAAGCATGGTTCCTCCCCACCATACTCGAATCTCTTAAACGAAGGCTCTGATACCAACTTGTAACACCCGTTCTTATTATTCAAGGTTTAACGTAAATTTTGAAAGATAATCATGTAATTAATGATTATCATATACATCGGAAATACGGGTTTATTAAAACTTTTACAAATCATAAGTTATTCTACATGACGTGGTTGAATTCGTTGTTTAAATTTTACAATGTGTCAAAGTGCGGAAACGTGTGTCTTTATCGTGTTCGGTTCTTCGTTGAGCTTGATCGTCTTCCGGCATCCAAGGTGTACCTACATTTCATAAACATGAAATGCTTTAGTCATACAGGGCTAAAAACATGTCTAAACGAGTCCGAGAAACAATTGATAACAAAAACAAAAATTTCAATCTGGCCTCCACCGTAACTTACGGTGGCACCGTAAGTTACGGTGGCACCGTAAGTTACGGTGGCCACTGGTTTGACATGCCCCTAACGTAAACCAGTAGGGGGCTACCGTAACACTTTTCAGCTCCACCGTAACTTACGGTGGCACCGTAAGTTACGGTGGTCTCTGCATTCCAGCTTTCCATTTTGCCGTTTTCGACACGAAAACTTTCGTATCTTTCAATCCGCTCGTCCGTTTAACCTACCGTTTCTTCCTACGTGTTTGTAATTTGATTCTCCATCATATGGAGTTAAAATCTAACATCCGGTTTAACAAAATTTCAGACTTTTAAGTCTTTGGCTTATTACCCTTTTTGCCAACTTTTGACCCGTTCGTGATTTCATCATCAAACTTGTGTATTTGACCTTTATATCTCATATACTTCTTCAACTTAATGTTATTTACCATACTAGATTATAGTCCCCGGTTTAATACACAAATTAAACCCGTTTTCGTTTGTATGCTTATTTTGACCCGTTAAGGGTATTTATGCACTAAGGTCCCATACATCCCTTTTATACTTATCTTAAGGATTTAATCTACCAAAAAACTTATTTCCAACAACCTTTAAAGGTCGTTTTCCCGGTTTACCCAACAAGGGCATTTTAGTCAACTTTAGCCCCTCATTTACGACGAAGGGCATTTGCTACAATTTGACCCAAAAAAAATGTATGTTTAACCACAATCGTATTTATACGTACCTGGCTCGAGTCAACCTAGTGACCCGTTTCAACACCTTGCTTTTATTACCGATATTCTATGGCGACGCAATTATCCAAATTACTATTCGCTCCTGTAACACATGACTTGACCACCACATTAGTTGATTTTTGTCAAATGACATTATTCCCACCATTTGACCCGTTCGATCTATATATAACACAACATTTTCATATGTAACAAAAACATGGTTTTTATTTACAAATCACACATCCGAACCATTTCGGATTTTCTCACTAGATCCCTTTCTTTCTAAAGTCAATTTCCTATATTTTTAACCCATTCGGCTTATGCTATGGGTGTCCTTTGAAACTTATTTTACTTTAGTCAATACTTGACTAAATTTCCATTTTTACCCATTTTCCATTGCTAGTTACGCTATAAGGTAATTTAAGAAAACTATTAACCAATTCATGACTAGTTTACCATTTTGCCTTTTTTCACCATTAATCATGGTTTAAAATGTTTCTATTCGTTCCAACCCAATTCGTTTCATGTTGGAACTCATAATTCGAACCAAATCCTTTCTTGTATTTATCGCCTATAAAATAAATACGTATACTACAAGTAGGTGTAAGTTTTACTTACCTTGCATCCGAAACATGCTTTTACTTCTTATTTGCTTCGTTTGACCCGCTTCCTTTCCAAGCCTCCACCTAGCTTGTCAAGCGTCAAACTATCATCATAATTCGTAAGACGATTAGTTTAGTCATAATCATTTACGACTATTCCATCCTACGGGTTTTATGTCGAATTTATCATTCGTCCATATCAAAATTATCATTCGATCTAATCATTGGTCAGTTTGACTTTTTAAAAGTCAATTGACTTATCAACATATTCAAATGCACATTTGGTTCAATGAACTCACTTAGGCATATTTCATCCGAACTCTTAACGAAATCAAATTTCACATACTAACTAGTAGGCCGCGATTTCATTTAGGCATTTCATATCACTGAAAATGGGCTGTTTTTGGTGACTTGTTTAACCTGTTTACATGTCTTCAAAAATTATGATTTTTTTATATGGCGTACATCTCAGAGGGTTAGGCCTTGTGTTAAAATTTCAAGATCTAACTCTTTACCAAAAATTCATAAAATTTCATTTACTAAGCTGCAATCAGATTCGTCACTTCTGTCTGCAGCTTACGGAAAAATTCATTTCAAATTCCTCGTTTATCCGATTGACGAAATTCCAATTGGCGATTCTTTTAATCACTTAAAACTTTCTACAGTAAGAATTTGAGACCATAACTCAATTCCTAAATTGAGTTATGACATTCGTAATGGGCTGCAAATTCTGCCAGAAAACGCAGCTTGAACCTTTGATACGGAAAAATTCATAAAACGCTCAATTCTCGTCGAAAAAATGCGATTCCAGTGGGGTTTTAAAGATATTTCCTGGAATTACATTTTAAACTCAAGAAACACATGTTTTTATCACGTTTTGTCCAGGTTACAGCCGATACAAGTCGGCTGTAAATTCTGATCAAGAGTCGTTTGAATTCAGCTTTCAATTTAAGCAAGTTCTTGACATCATAACACCATTTTAGCAACCAAAAACCCTAACAACAATCACCTTCAATGGTGTTCATGGATTTTTTTTACTAAAATTTGGCACGATTTCAACATATCTTGTCTAGGGTTTACTCCTAAACACTACAAGGTTCCTATTTCATCCATATAACAAGCATGCATCAACAAATTTCGAATACCCTAAATTCATGAGAATTTCAAGTAGAGAATTAACACCAAATTTTACATACCTTGTAACCCCCTTGTGATGAGGATCACTAATCTATGCTCAATTTTCGATTTGGACTTGGTTTGATCCTTCAATTTTGTTGATTTGTTGAAGTTAGGGTTTGAGCTCCCATGGAGCTTTCCCCAGGTCGCATACGTATGTGTGTGTATTGATTTCTATTATTTTTTTTTATAAGTGTTTTAATAAAACACTATTCTAGTTGCCCATGATTAGTCCCTCAAGTTTAGAGATTCATATATGAAACTTTAACTCATAGTTTATTATTTAATTACCCTTTACTAACTAGGTTAATTTTACCTAGTTAACTTGGTGGGTTCCCGGAGCTAAAAACCCGTTCTATTTTAAGTCCCGTTGACTCGGGTTCTTATAAAGTCAATTCCTTAATTCTTTGATTCGCTTGTATTTAAATTATTAGGATTTCTTATTAAATCCAAATATTTACCGGGTTAACTTTACTGCTAACGGTACTTTACCCGTCTTTTGGTATTAACGGAGTATGATTACCAAACCCGTTTTAGGGGTGTTACAGACCCCCGACCCACCCTGGACGGAATCGGGAGCCGCGAACAGCCAAGTGGTACCGGTGATTATTTTGAAAAATATTGCAGCGGAAATTTCATCAGGACCGTGAGTTAGGAAAAATATCAGAGTTTAAAAATACCGGATTTTATTTATTAAATAGTTGGGATATACCCAAATTTTACAAAGGTAGCTTTAATAAGGGATAAACCCAATTACATAAAATAATATTTCTTAATTTGATTTAATTAATAAAATAAGCCACTTCTTGAAGACTTTCAGTGCCGTATCCATCTCTTACTCCAATCTACTGTAATTACCTGAAACATGTTTGAAAAAGGTTTTGTCAGCGGGAAATACTGGTGAATCATTCTTTTTATGAAAACGACACATTTGTTATAATTTACAGTATTAAGAGCGATTACAATGTTTCTGATATCAAACCAACTACCCACGGTATTTTGTCACTCGACCCATTGGCCCTCTCATTGTCCAATGGTGTCTGTGACTATGGTCATATCACCCCTTGGCTGCCCCAATGATGAAGATTATCAAGTAATGTATACAAAACCCCACATACCGGCTGTAATATGGTGACTACAAAGACTTAATCCCTGTAATTATAACCTTGAAAATAAACATGATTTTGAATTCAATTTGATAAAAAGAGAACGACTCACATTATAAGCATGCAGATTCATACGGGCAAAGTTTAGTCTACAGATAAGCCTTGATATATTGCAGATTTATACAGGTAGAGCTTAGCCTATTGATTAGCTTTGTAACCTAGTGCACATGAACTAGGTAAGTAACTAATACAGCATTTACGATAACTCACGAGATTAAACCCTCACAACGAATGACAAAGTGCAATCACTTAAACATCCATCGGATTCACAACGAATGACAGAGTATTCCCCGAGTTTGGGTGGTACTCAAACATCCTGTCGGAATCACGACTAATGACAAAGGATAGCGCTTAAACATCCGGTCGGATAGTTTCAATCGATCGGACATTGAATCGTAGCAGCTATTGAGTTAATACCCTGTATCGTAGCAGAATTCGAGCTAGTGTGTGTTTGGTAGTAAACGGACTATATCTCGAAGCGTAAAAGGAATTTGTCCGTCGCTCCAACGCAGGAAATCAAGTCCCACACTCCTGAATATATACTGGAAAAAGGGCGCTGTCGCGTGGCGCGACAGGCCTTCGCGTGGCGCGACGGGTTACTTTTAACATAGGGTTGCCACGAGTCTTTGTAGCCTAGGTGAGTCGACAGAACGAGAAAATTCGATTTTGATAATAAACTGTGATGATAATCGTCAATGGGGAATACCCCCCCCCCCCCCTGAGTTTTAGGGGCCCTGATCCTGATTCTGATTGTTCTGAAAATTTTAGGGTTTATGTAGGATTACTTAGGGGTCTTAACTAAGGTTTCCTAGTGAATAAAATATAAAAATAAATAATAGTTTTGTTGAGAGTTATTATGGTTTGGGACAAAAAGGAAATAAAATGGTGAGAAAAGAGAATGGACCCACTTTGTAACTTTAGGGTTCCACTAGAAAGTCTCCTGGTAGAAATTTGGGTATAACTTCTGAGCTATTTAAAAATATATAATGCACTCGTGTTAAGTATAGTACCCCTCATTCAACCTTATCCCTATGTCCCGAGACCGAATCCCAACAACTTAGTCGGGCAGAGCCCTGACATATGTTATGAGGCTCAGATCAATCGGACAGGGTAGCGGTGATCGGGAGTTAAAATACTTAAAACGTGGCAAGGCAAAAACAAGAAAAAATGATTTTTAGAGAGAGGGGAAGGCGTGTGAGACTGTGTATGAAAATGGGAGCTGGTGTCTAAATTTATAGCATACTAGCCTAAGATCCCGCGAGTTTCGCGGGTGGCTTAACACAAACATATAATATGTCCTGGCATTGAAGCCCATGTAGATCATCACTTTTGTTCTAGGCCTTTCCAAACTTAGGCTTCACTTCTAAGGGTTGAAACAGGTCCCAAACAGACAATACACGACCCTAACCGGTACAAACCCATAACCGCTAGCAATCTTGGACCTCTTTACCGTCCACCAAAATGTGTTCTCTTTACCCACCTCAACGACTGCTGAAAAACTTCTTGATTTAGAAAGCTTGTCGTTTCCACGACGCCGAAGCCTCCATGTCATAAGGAAAATCATGTAAACCACTTGATTTTTCTTGCTCGTCATATCCAAACTATGATGATACTCAAGCATATGAGCAAGTGAGTCGAACCAGTCTAGACTCGGGATTTTAACCCTGTTGCTTGTATATTACCGAGCCTGATGTTTGTTTGATTTTAACATACATACAGTGATACATTATTGGCGGTGACTGCGAATTAGATTCGGAAACTTTATTCAATATTAAACGACATAAAAAAGTAAAATAGAATTAAAAGTTTTTGAATATATTGATTACGAATTGATAAGTAGTATCAAGCAAGTAGATAAT
>JARYGA010032957.1:0-29518 GCA_030545235.1 Helianthus tuberosus | reverse complement strand
CCGAACTTCAAGCCATGATAAACACAACAGTTACTAAAGCTGTGAACGAGGTATTTAAAGAGTTAAGTGAGGCTCGATCGAAAACCCATTCTAAGTCCCTCTCGAAACCGCACACGTAAAAAAGGGATGAATCTCAACACTCATCCAATCAGAAGAGTGAATCCCAAAAGCAGATTGTGTTTAATAAGGCTCCTTGGTATAACAAGGGATGTACTTACAAATATTTTATCTCTTGTAAACCAAGATATTTTACTAGGGAAAAAGGAGCCATTGATTGTATGAAATGGCTGGATGAGATGGAGACAGTTGTTGATATCAGTGGGTGTGCCAAGGAGGACTTTGTAAAGTTTGTGTCTCAGTCCTTTAAAGGCGATGCCCTGACATGGTGGAAAGCCTTAGTGCAATCCACATGGAAAATCCCTTTGTATAACCTCACTTGGGTTAAATTTGTTGAAATTGTGAAAGACACTTACTGTCCACAGCATGAAGTGGAAAAGGTGGAGACTGATTTCCTCACCTTGGTTATGAAAGATCTGGATTGTAGATCCTATGTTACCAGTTTAACTCAATGTCACGACTCGTTCCATACCTGGTCACTCTAGAGCCTAAGCGTATTGGGCGCTTCATTGGTGGTTTAGCCCCTGAAATCAAGGGGAATGTCAAGGCCTCGAAGCCTACCACTTATAGATCAGCTGTAGATCTATCACTATCTCTTACTCTTGATGTTATAAGGAGTAAGTCAAGGAAGACCACTGAGGATGAAAAGACAAAGAGAGAGGATGATCAGTCCCACCAGTCAAACAAGAAGAAGAAGGGAAACTCTGGGTTTAAGAAGGATCAGTCTGGTAACAAGCCCAGGTGTAAGAACTGTGATAAAAGGCATTTTGGGAAATGCAATCTAGATCCACAAGCCAAGCCTTGTGGGATCTGTAAAAAGGAAGGGCACAAATCTTTGGAGTGCCAAAACTTGAAAGATGCAACCTGCTATGTTTGTAATGAAAAAGGGCACATTAAAACAAACTGCCCAAAGAACACCAAGAAGCCCGATGAGGCGAAAAAGACAAATGCTAGGGTGTTTCAGATGGACGCAAAGGAGGCGGTGAATGATGATAAAGTTATAACAGGTACCTTCCTCATTAATGATATTTATGCTAGAGTTTTATTTGATTCAGGTGCTGATAAGTCGTTTGTAGACCTTAAATTTAGTAAATTGCTGAATCTGCCTATTAAAACTCTAGACATTAAATATGAGGTAGAGCACGCTGATGGTACCTTAGAAACCGCTTCAACTCTTCTTGATGGATGCTTTATATCCATTAAGAATCACTCAATTTCGTTATCTCTATTTCCAATGAAATTGGCAGGGTTTGATGTAATTTCTGGCATGGATTGGTTGTCACGTAACCAAGCCCAAATTGCCTGCGATAAGAAACTAGTTAACATCAAAACCCCATCTGGTGAGTTGATCACCATTCATGGAGATACACACCATGGTTTGCCTGACAATGTATCTATACTCAAAGCATCCAAGTGTCTGAAAAGTGGACGTGTCATCTACATGGCACAGGTGACAGTAGATGATCCGAAACCCAAGTTAGAAGACATTCCAATCATTTCTGAGTATCCGGACGTCTTCCCTGATGAACTAACTGGATTACCTCCTAAGAGGCAAGTAGAGTTCAGGATTGATATCCTGCCAGGAGCAGCACCGATTGCATAAGCTCCTTACCGATTAGCACCAACAGAAATGAAAGAGCTGAGAACCCAATTGGATGACTTATTGGAAAAGGGTTTTATACAATCCAGCTCATCACCTTGGGGAGCACCCATACTGTTTGTAAAGAAGAAGGATGGTTCAATGCGTCTGTGCATTGATTACCGTGAGCTAAATAAAGTAACAATAATCAACCGTTATCCATTACCCAAGATTGACGATCTGTTTGATCAACTCCAAGGGGCAAGGTTCTTCTCGAAGATTGATTTAAGATCAGGGTATCATTAACTCAAAGTTAGAACTGAAGATGTACCTAAAACCGCATTCAGAACGAGATATGGTCACTATGAGTTCTTAGTGATGCCTTTTGGACTCACTAATGCACCTGCAGCTTTCATGGATCTCATGAATCGAATCTGCAAGCCGTACCTAGATAAGATTGTCATCGTCTTTATAGATGACATACTTATCTATTCTCGTAATCAAGCTGATCATGAGAAACACCTTCGATGCATCCTAGGATTGCTACAACGGGAGAAGTTTTACGCTAAATTATCTAAGTGCGAATTCTGGCTTCGCCAAGTCCAATTCCTTGGACATGTTGTAAGCGAGCGTGGTATCCAAGTGGATCCCGTTAAGATAGAAGCAATCATGAAATGGGAAGTACCTAAGACACCTACTGAGATTCGCAGCTTCTTGGGATTAGCATGTTATTACAGAAGATTCATTGAAAACTTCTCAAGGATAGCTGCACCGCTAACTACTCTGACCCGCAAAAATGTGAAGTTTGATTAGGGTCCTAAACAACAGGAGTCTTTTAAAACCCTCAAGAAAAAGTTGAGCAATGCTCCCGTGTTAACATTGCCTGAAGGCATAGAAGAGTTCGTTGTCTATTGTGATGCTTCGCACACCGGCATGGGCTGTGTGCTTATGCAGAGAGGCAAAGTGATTGCCTACGTATCACGACAACTAAAAGTGCACGAAAAGAATTACACGACCCATGATCTGGAATTCGGTGCCATTGTATTTGCACTTAAGTTATGGAGACATTACCTGTATGGAACTAAATATGTGATATACTCATATCACAAAAGTCTCCAACACTTGTTTAATAAAAAAGATCTCAATATGAAACAACGCCGTTGGATGGAAACTTTGAATGACTACGATTGTGAAATTCTCTACCATCTTGGCAAAGCGAATGTAGTCGCTAATGCTCTAAGCCAAAAAGAAAGCGTCAAACCTATACGGATTAATGCTAAGAGCATCGAACTCAAGAACAGTTTGAATGAAAGGCTGTTAGCTGCTAAAAAAGAAGCTGTATTAGAAACTAACCTTCCAGGCGAGAAATTAGTTGCAACTATTGATCAGTTGTCACCTGGCAATGATGGAATCCTCCGATTAAATGGTAGAATCTAGGTTCCTATCCATGGAGGACTTAGAGATATAGTCCTCCAAGAAGCTCATAATTCAAGATACTCAGTTCATCCTGGAGGTGACAAAATGTATCAAGATCTAAAGGCTAACTATTGGTGGATGGGTTTGAAGAAGTCCATAGCCGCACACGTAGCTAAATGTCTGACGTGTGCTCAGATTAAAGCCGAACATCAAAAGCCGTCAGGTTTGCTACAACAGTTAGAATTTCCCACATGGAAATGGAGACGGTAACCATGGATTTGATTACCAAGTTACCTAAAACAAGACATGGAAATGATACAATATGGGTCATAGTTGATAGACTGACGAAGTCAGCTCATTTCTTACCCATCAAGGAGACTCATAGCTCCGATAAGCTAGCTCAGTTATATGTGGACGAGATTGTATCTCTCCACGGAGTGCCAGTATCTATTGTATCCGATAGAGATATTAGATACACTTCTCATTTCTGGAAAAGTTTCCAACAATCTTTGGGCACTTGTTTGAATTTTAGTACTGCCTACCATCCTCAAACAAATTGGCAAAGTGAGCGTACAATTCAAACATTGGAAGACATGCCTCGCGCATGTGTCATTGATTTTTTTTTTTTTTTGGGAAACGGGGAAAACCCCGGGCAAACATTTATTAGAAAAAATAAAAGAATACAACAAAGAACTATACTAGATCCGGGATATAGGCCCAAGATCAAGTATAGCCCAACCAAAAATGGGCAAACTATACATAAAATACCACCTATGCCCAAATCTAAATCCTAATGGCCAACTAAGGCCCATCACAAAAATCCACACCCTAATACAAAAAATAATCGGAAGTAACATACAAGACCCAAAGAAATTTATCCAGGTAGCCCAAATCTTCAAGCCCACTTCACACTCTTCACGGCCCAGACCAGTTTCCGTCCATTTCCTCCAATTTATATCCAGATTATTACAACATCTCCTCCTATTTACATAGCTCCCATCTCTCCATCTTGAAGCCCTTTGAGCCCACTCATTCCACTTTGAATAAAACCAATTAAATCTGGCCCACTCCAGTATATTTCCCAATATATACACCCACTGAAATTTGATGGCCCAACCATACATCCATCCGGCCCAGTTACACAAATCACACTTAATAGCCCATAGCCATTTCAACCTCAACCAATCAGCCCATATAATTCTGCCCAGCTTGTAATTCCCAACTAACAAACCAAAAAAACAACTTATGCGACCAACAATTACTACACCGCCCAGACTTGGAAGCACTATTAGGATAACCATAATTCCCACAATTAACAGCACATCCACTCGCACCCAGTTCTTCTCACCGAAATGAAATAATAAACTGCACTCAATAGAGATACAAGCTGCCACCTTTATACCCTTGAAACAATCCCAAATCCATTTCAATCCAACCCAACTATTCTTTTTTAGATCATTCAAAATCCATTTTTCACATAACCATCCAAGGCCAATATAATATAAACCAAAAGTTATTCCCAGACAAACCACCCATTTCATATAACAAACCCAACAGCCTATCTTCATAATACTAAATCCATCCAAAGCCGAGCCAGTTGTCGCCCATTTCAACATATCAGCTGAATAGTATTGACATTTAACCTCAACAATATTTCTAATGGTCTTGCATATGATTTCAGCATTAACCATTCTTACTAAGGGCCAGCTAGACATATCAGCATCACATATTTTTAAAAACTCCCCAGACCAAGCTTCATAAATGTACAGTCCCAACTTAATCCATTTACTCATTATATCCAAGTTCCACTCAGTATATATCTCAAGTATCACACTTGGAATTCCTTTCTTTTCAAAAGCATCAACCATAACCTTGATCTGAATAATCCAGTATGCAAACACCACTGTGCCCCAATACTTCCACCAACACCATTTTCTACACCCGAATTCTTTCAGCTGCCAAACAGTATCCAGAATTCCAGTATTCCCATAATACCCTTCCCAAACATGAATTTTTAGACTTTCATAGTTTGAACTCATAAGTCTCAAAACTCTTTTAATCTGCACCATGACAGTGTCCAACCAAATTTTTAGCCACCTGAACATTCTAATCTTTATCATAACAGAATCCCTACAATTCCCCTGCCTCCACCACTCTATATTTCCAGCAATTAGCATTCTTTGCCTATAACTCCACCATACCCCAGCTATGCAACACCATTCAAACAACCTCTCATCATCAGTCATAGGCATCCGGCACATACAGGTGTTCATAATCTCAATTAAACACATCCACCAATATAAACTACAACACTCATTGACATAATCCGTAGTCTGCAGGTCATTTTTAAAGATAAACTCCCTACCTTTTGCCACCTTAATCAGCCTATAGTTCATTATGCTATGATTACTAATACCCCCAAACAATCTTTTTTCAATATCTTGATCACACCACAGGCCACCCATATTCCTACTCTCCCTTCTCATGAAAACCTCACCATCAAATCTTATCCCATCTTTATAATCCCAAAAATACCCACGCCCCCATCTAGTAACTTCAAATAAAACACCTCCATGGTAGACACCTATTATACTGCACCTACCCCTCAGCAGCATCATACAAATTTTATTCCCATAATACTCCTTCCACCTTTTATCTCCAATCCAGCCCAGTTTACCCCAAAACCCATAAAATCCAAATGGGTTAATAAAAACAAAAAACAAAGCTTTAAACCAAGAAAAAGGCTTAGAAAGAAACCAATAATGCTGGGATTGATTGCCATTGATCAGATCTATAAAAGTACAAAAAAAATTTGGGGTGGAAAATAATGTCCTAAACCCAATGGCAATCTCCATCCTTATATCTCCCTGGTGAGTGCCTCCCAATAGCACCATAAAACCTAATATCCCAAACACTAATGCTGAAGTGGTTAGAATGGTAAAGGTGCCCTTTAGACTAACCACAAACCAAGAAAATAGGCTCAAATTTCCTAACAAAAACAAACACAAATTAGAATGAAAAATTAAAGCAGTTCTAGGGTGCAAAGTATTGAGTGAGATGACCACCTTCCCCTAATTAAGTTCTCCTACAATAACAATAACAGTTACCGTACCAGCATTCAGGCTGCACCTTTCGAGGCTTTATATGGAAGAAAATGTTGAGCGCCTGTCTGTTGGGCAGAAGTTGGAGAAGCTCAATTATCAGGACCTAAGATAGTCCTTGAAACAACAGACAAGGTTGTCCAGATTCGTGATCGCCTAAAGGCTGCCAGATATAGGCAGAAAAGCTACGCAGATAAGAGGCGAAAACCTCTAAAGTTTGAGGTAGGAGACAAAGTCTTACTAAAGGTATCACCCTGGAAGGGTGTGATGCGTTTTGGTAAGAAGGGCAAGCTAAGCCCAAGGTACATCGGACCATTCGAGATCATTGAATGTGTCGGGAGTGTAGCTTATAAGCTAAACTTGCCTGAGGAGCTTGGTGGAATTCACAATGTGTTCAACGTCTGTAACTTAAAGAAGTGTCTAGCTGATGAATCGCTAGCAATGTCTCATAAAGACGTACAGATTGATGAAAGCCTGAGGTTTGTTGGAAGACCTTTATCAATCGAAGATCGACAGGTTAAAAGCTCCAAAGGAAGCATGTATTGATTGTGAAAGTTAAATGGGATGCCCGTAAAGGCCCTGAATATACATGGGAGGTCGAGTCCACTATGCGACAAAAGTACCCTCACTTATTTTAGTAATCTCGGGGTCGAGATTTCTTTTAAGGGGGTGAGGATGTAACACCTCGTAAAATCATGTCCAATTATATAAAGACACGTGTCCTAAACCCTAAACTTGACAAACTTTGAAAAGATGTATGTGGAGGGACTAAAAGTGTCAACATGCTAATTTATGCCTCTGAGTGACCTTTTACCAAAACCCGAGGCTTTATAATGTTAAAACATGCTCTCGGAAATGATTGATATTGAATATAAAAGTCGAGGGGTCAAATATGAAAAGTTTCAAAATTTAGTTCTCTGATCAATCGCTTACGGACCGTAAAGGTTCAGGCTTATGATCCGTAAGGACTGTATCTGGGCGAAATATTTTAAATCGGTTACAGACCGTATGGGGTTCTTGCTTACAGTCCGTAAAGCCTGTATCTGGGTAGAAATTTTTGGACAGCTGCAAGTTTCTTCCTTAAACCGCCCTTTACTCTCATAATTCGAAACCTGGAGCATTTTGATGGTTTTTAAAACCACCAAGGACACCTGTGATGATCTCTAGACACCCCTTAACACCTGGCTTAATCCTTGATCATCCTCCTCAACTATAAATAGGAGCTCTTGGTGCCTCATTTTCCTTGCTCATTCAAATTCAATCTTTCTCTCTATCTCTGAGGTTCCTGATCAAAAGGAAGATCCCTCTAGCTTAAAGTTCGAGCTAGGACCCTTTGTAAGTGTCCTTAGCCACTCTAGTTCGGTTTTTATACGTTTAAAGACCGAAAGTCAAAGTTGCCGCAAAATGGCTTTGACCTTCGGTTTAGACCTAAATGGTCCAGTCATTGTTTGAGGCGAATATGGCTACGTGATCGTAATTAGGTAGGTGTTAATCCCTCAAAAGGGCACCTCCTAATTATCACGTTTACTTAGTTAATTATCGGGTCAAAGTATCTTAATAAAAAGTCAAACTAGTCAACTTTTTGAATAAAAATCAAATCTGATAATGTAGAGGTTATAAATCATATTTTGTCACTTAAATAACTTGGTAAATATTATTAAAACATGTCTAAACATGTTCAACCCGTCAATTCTAAGTTTAAGCTCGATTCGCAACCAAAAGTCGCAAAAGCTTGACTTTTGCTTTGACTTTCAGTTCTGACCCGATTAAGCTTAATTCCATTATGTTTTAAGATTTCATTGTGACCATTTAATGTTGTAGTATAACCCTCTGAGGTTATGTTACCTGGTCACTTATTATTCTGAATTATATGCATGTTTTCGTTATTATGCTTATTGTTGATAATTATGCCCTTATGGTCTAAAAATAGGATTTTTAAAACATGCAAATGGATTAGGTACTGATTAGTAAACATATTTAAAATGTTTTGACACTTACATTCTAGTCTTAAACTGATGTTATGCAAAAGATCGTAAATTAAGCTTTTATAAAGACTAAAATACCCTTTGGTGTATAAATCATGTTTAAAACATAAATTTGACTCAAAACTCATTACCTACTGTTGTGATATTATTTTTAGGGATTTTTGGAATATTGGGTCAGATTATACACTGACCTTATTATTGAGTTCTTGTATAAAGCTCATAATTGACGATAATGCTTTTTTTGTGAATAAAATGAGTTTTACATATAATTTACATGCAAAACTTTTGGCTACTGATCTAACATGAAAAATAAAATATTTTGACCATTCAAGACTGGTCAAAATCTCAGAATCACTTAAACTTTTCAATTATCGTCAAATATCGACTTTTACGCTAATTATGTGCATAGTATGGTTTAAAACCATATTTAGCACCCAAGACTTATTACCTACTGACTTTATAAAAGATTTTAAATATTTTTACAGTAGGTATAAGTCATGAACTCAGAATTCCAATTATGTCCTTAAAAACATATGTGAAATGACCAAAATGCCCTTTTAAGGCATAGTTTGGCCATAAATGGTAAACCACACATATGTATGATATCTTACTGATATAACATCATATAATAAATATTTTTACAGAATGTTTTTGACCAGAACATCAGTTTACTTATAAACCCCTTTTATAAATCCTAAAATGACCAAAACATCCTTATAAGGCTTAATTCGGTTTTAAATTCTTTTTAGGCATATATGTTGACATCCTAATGATGTCTTAACATATTTTAAGCATAATAATATATGGAACTTGTATATGGTTCATTCGGTTACCCGTTATGCTTTTACGCGTTCGGTTCGGTTTATGTAACTAATTTTGCATAAATTAGCCGAAACGGGTTTAACCTTGTCATTCAAACTTCAAAATCCAGAATGTATTTAGTTTACCCATATTATACAAGTATTCATACTTGTTCGGTCTAAATTCCGTTCCATTCTGGTCTCCGCTTAATCTAGTGTTTCGAACCGTAAAGTATCCTTAAAACTAACCGGTCTAAGTCTTTGACTTAAATAAGACCCGTTAGTATCCTAATAGGTTAATAAAACCTTCCTTACAGATTAAGTAGCCTCAGTAGAAGATACGTGCATAAAGCCTTAGGAATATACGGCTGAGTAGCAATCCTTGCATAATTAACTCAGGTAAATACTTTTAACTTATTTTCCCTTATACGGGCTTGGGATACGGTAAATTATTACCGCTTGGTCGGGTATGGGATCATTTAGTCAGATTATGATTAATAAATACGCATAACCCTTTTTAATTTGTTTTGTTTGATAACATAAACATTGGGGGTTAACGACCGTGTCTTTGATATCCTTGGCTCATTTAAATTATTAATGGCCACGACCTATGCACGGGATGTAGGCATACACCCGACAGATGCAAATTCTAAATAATAAATAACCCACATGTTGGGGATAACTCATTTGTGGGTTTTATAAGTGGTGAGTAAGTTAATCATGACCGGCTTCCAAACCGGCCCCAATTGTATGACAAACATGTAAATCTGTATACAAGATTTTAAATAAAATTGTCCCAAGTTATAAAAGATTTTGTGCCTTGTGTGCCTAAATCAATTTTCATAAATATTTTCAAATGAGTCAGTTAATTGTATTTACCAGTGAAAACAGACGTATTTTCCAAAGACTAAGTGACAGGTACCTCTCGAAACTAGGCTGGAGCTACTTGGCATATATTAAGAGGATCTTGCAAATCCCTAGATGCCTGAAGTCTGTTAAACTCAGTTTTATGTATTTGTTTTTATGGTCCGCCTGTAGATCTCTATTACAATCCATCTGTATATTCTTTCGTTTGAACTTTGAACATTATGGGTTGTAATAGTATTTAACTTCCAAGCCTTCCGCTGTGCTATAATTGTGTTTAATTGTCTATGATGATATCAACTACGTCACGATACTCCCCACTGGGCCCATCGGAAATATGTGAAAATATCGGGGTGTGACACTTTCCATGGAGAAACTTTTAACAGTACCTTGTCTCCAACTTGAAATTCCAACGGTTTTCGTCTGTTATCAGCATAGCTCTTTTGACGATCTCGTGCTGCTTTCATTCTTTCCTTGACTTGAATAATTTTGTCTGTTGTCTCTTGCACAATATCGGGTCCTGATAGTTTCTTTTCTCCAATCTCTGCCCAACAGACTGGAGTTCGGCATTTTCATCTATAGAGGGCTTCAAACGGAGCAGCATTGATGCTGGTATGATAGCTGTTGTTGTAGGAAAATTCTATTAATGGTAAATGATTGTCCCAATTTCCTCCAAAATCAATTACACAGGCTATAAGCATATCTTCCATCGTTTAGATTGTCCTTTCACTTTGTCCGTCCGTTTAAGGGTGATAAGCGGTGCTTAGATTTAGTCTAGTTCACATTGCTTTTTGAAAACTTGTCCAAAAGTGAGAAGTAAAATGGCTGTCTCTGTTAGACACAATAGATAAAGAAATTCCATGCAATGAAACTATTTCATTTACATATAACTTGGCTAACTGTTCCATACTGAAAGTTTCCTTCATTTGTAAGAAATGAGCAGATTTGGTTAATCTGTCTACAATCACCCAGATTGTATCATTACCTTTCCGTGTCTTGGGTAATTTGGTAACAAAGTCCATTGTTATCAATTCCCATTTCCAAATTGGCATTTCCAATTGATGTAGTAACCCTGAAGGTTTCTGATGTTCAGCATTAACCTGGGAAAAGGTTAAACATTTAGCAACGTAAATTGCTATATCCTTTTTCATTCCTATCCACCAGAAATTCTTTCTTAAGTCTTGATTCATTTTGTCACTACCGGGATGTATCGTATACTTATACTTATGGGCTTCTTCTAAAATTTGGTTTCGTAGGTTCCCTTGGATAGGTATCCAGATTCTTTTCTTATGGAATCTCCAAATTCCATCTGCACCTTTTTCTAATTCCTTAATCATTCCTTTCAAGTCTTCAGCATCATCCTTGATTGTCATTTCCTGTATCTGTTTCACTTATTCATTTAAATCTATCCGCAGGTTTAGTCTAGGAGAGCGTACTCTTTTTGGCTTTTCATGATATTTTTGACTTAAGGCATCAACTACTACGTTAGCCTTTCCTGCATGATACTGGATATCACAATCATAATCAAAAAGAATTTCCATCCAACGTCTCTGTCTCATATTTAATTCCTTTTGTCCAAAAACATATCTTAAACTCTTATGATTACAAACTTACTACCGTAAAGATGGTGTCTCCAAATCTTAAGGGAAAAAACTATTGCTCCTAACTCTAGATCATGGGTTGTATAATTCTCTTCATGTTTCTTAAGCTGTCTAGAGGCATAAGCAATTACCTTTTGACGTTGCATCAGCACACATCCATATCCTAACTATAGAATACAAATTCTTCAGTTCCTTCAGGCAACGCGAGTATGGGTGCGTTGGTTAACCTTTGTTTCAAAATGCTAAATGCTTCCTTTTGTTTTGGTACCCATTCAAACTTAACTGATTTACAAGTCAGTTTGGTTAATGGAATGGCTATTCTAGAGAAATTTTGAATAAAACGTCTATAATATCCTGCCAATCCAAGAAAACTTCTTACTTCCGTTGGGGACTCAAGGACTTTCCATTTGTTAATTGCCTCGATCTTTGTGGGATCCATATGAATTCCTTCATGATTAACCAGATGTCCATGGAATTGCACTTCTTGTAACCATAATTCACATTTTGAGAATTTAGCGTAAAGCTTCTCTTTTCTCAACAATGTCAGAAGTGTATGCAAATGTTTCGCATGTTCCTCCTTACTCTTAGAATAAATTAGAATATCATCTATAAAGACGATTATGAATTTATCCAGGTATGGTTTACATATCATGTTCATCATGTCCATAAATACGGCTGGGGCATTGGTTAAACCAAATGGCATGACTGTAAATTCATAATGACCGTACCTTGTTCTAAAAGCAGTTTTAGGAATGTCCTCTTCCTGTACTTTCAATTGATGATATCCTGAGCATAAATCAATCTTAGAAAAGAATCGAGCTCCTTGAAGTTGATCGAATAGATCATCTACTCTTGGTAGTGGGTACCGATTTTTAATCGGAACCTTATTCAGCTCTCGGTAATCAATGCACATACGCATCGATCCGTCTTCTTCTTGACAAATAACACCGGTGCTCCCCATGGCGATGAACTAGGTTGTATGAAACCTTTCTCTAGTAATTCATAAAGCTGTTTCTTCAATTCTTGCATCTCCGTTGGCGCTAGTCGAAAGGGTGCTTTGGCAATCGGTGTCGTTCCTGGTATTAGGTAAATTCTAAATTCAACCTCTCGATCTGGCGGTAATCCAGGTAACTCTTCTGGAAAGACATTTGAGAATTTACATACTACGGGAATATCTTTTAATTTTTTCCTTTAGTGTTAATGATTACTGAAATCATATACACCATTCCTCATTTCCGTGCATAACTTGCAGCTTTCATCCTAGAGATGAACTTTGTTGACCTTGTTGGCTTATCTCCTTTAGTTGTGATCTTTTCACCATTTGGCGCACTTACTTGTACAGACTTTTGATCACATAATATACGTGCCTGATTGGCTACTAACCAATCCATTCCTATTACGATGTCAAATCCGGCTAAATTCATTGGTAAAAGATTAGCGGTAAAGTTATGGTTTAAAATTTATATCCTTGCTTCCTGCAGGATTTCGTTTATCTTAATGGAGCTTCCATTTGCCATTTCCACCAGACAGTTTTGTTGAAGTTTGGTTAATGGTTGATTGAGAAGTTTGCAGAAAGAAGTATTGATAAAACTTTGGTTTGCACCAGAGTCAAATAATACTTTAGCATAAACATCGTTAACTAAAAACGTACCGGCAATCACATCCGGGATCATCTTGGCTTCCTAAGTGTCAAAACGAAGGCTCTGGCATTCTTCTTGGGTCCTTCTGTTGCCTTTCCTTTGTTTGTCGCTAGAGCTAGTTTCGGACAGTTCGGTTTGATATGACCAGCTTCTCCGCAGTTGCAGCATACCCTGGCACTAGATTTCTTCCTGCAATCTTCTTCCTTATGTCCTGGGAACTTGCAGTAATTGCGGGACACAACATACTTTCCTGAGTGCTTCTTCTTACAAAACTTGCAGCAGGGTGTAGAGGAAGAACCTGTTCGTTTTCCGCGATAGGAATTACCGTAACGTAGTTCCTGGGTAATCTTTTGAGCTAGGTTCTTTTTCTGGTTTTTCTCTTGCGTATGTACAAATTCATCTGTCAAAGTGTTAGCAAGTTCCACTGCTTCTTTTATGGTTTGGGGTCTGGCTGCCTTGACTACATGTCTGATCTCACTGATTAATCCCCAGATGTAACGGGAGATTAACACTGGTTCTGGTGAGGTTAGTGTTGGTACTATCCTTGCATATTCAAAGAATATGGTAGTATAGTCCCTGCAATCTACTCCACTCATTCTATGATTCAGAAACTTATTGGCAATCTGTTCTTTTTCATGAGGAGGACAGAATTTCCTTTCAACTATCTATTTAAAGGTGTTCCATTCCATGTTATAAACTCTGTCACTTCCTCTGGATTGAAGAATAGTATTCCACCATTCTAAAGCAGCATTCTTAAAAAGATTAGAAGCATACATGATCTTATCTTCATCTGCACATTTGCTTATCTTTAAAACTGCTTCTGTTTTTTCTATCCAGCGCAAGGCTGAAATGGCTCCTTCATTGCCGGAGAATTCTATCGGTTTAAAGGCTAAGAATTCTTTATAAGAACAACCATATGAGATGGTCCTTCTTCTTTTTGGAATTGGGGCTTGAATAAGTGGTCCGTGATTTCCAATCACACTGTGACTTAGTTCAGTGGGTGCACGTTTACTGCCTATTACGGAATTATTTTCTGCTTTTTTAATAGTGTTGATAATATATGGCATGGCATCTATGATTCCTTGAGCTACTATATGTTCGATGGCACTTTTATCCACTTGGTTCCCGTTATTATTATTATTCTGTATTTCCTAATTTACTTCGTTTGACATCTTAGTTGTAAACATTATCAGGTATTAATATCACAGAATTAAACAAACAATTACTCAAGCATATTTATCAAAAAACGTCGAGCATTGTGACTTTACTCTTTTCATATTCATATATGCATCTATTACAACTATAACTGGAATTTAAACACTAGTAACTATGCATCGATATATATATATATATATATATATATATATATATATATATATATATATAGGGTAGGGTTCTAGAATGAACACTAGGTTAAGAGTGAACTGTGTGAACTAATCTGGGCCATTGGATTACAGCATCTAGAGATTTCTAAACAATGACAAGATTGTAATTATAATGTTGTAACCTCCCTTTAAATTAATTGACATAAGGGTATTTGCGTCTTTTTTAAATTGCATTTATAAACAATATAATCAAAATCCCTAAAATCTCACTAGTTTCCGTATATACGAGATACACAGATGTTATTGTATACACATGTGTACAGTCTCGCTAGTATTAGTTTATACAAGATCCACATATGTTAGTTTATACACATGTGTACAGTCTCGCTAACTATCAGTTTATACAATATACACAACTGTTAGTTTATACACATGTGTAATGTCTCTCTAACTATCTGTTTATACTAGATACACAACTGCTAGTTTATACACATGTGTATAGTCTATATTCAAAAATGGTTACATATGTGTATATTAACAACATATAGTATATTATGCATGCACACGAATAGATTCATATAAAAATTATGAAATTAATGAAAACGAAACATATCACATGTATGCAAAAATAAATAACTTCATCACATATTCAAAAAAAGTTAATGCCCAAAAACAATTACAATTTCAATCTCAAAGAAATTTTTCAATATTTATTGAAAATTATAAAAAGTTAAAAACAATATATTATGATATCTATATATACGGATAATAAGAGAAAAACAATATTCAAGTTAAAATTAAAACAAAATCTATGGATAAAGAAATGATGGAAAAAAATTAAAAATGAAAGAGAGAGAGTTAAGAGAAGAGAAAATTAAGGGATTTTAATTAAATATACTTGGCTAATGTCAATCTTGCCCTTTTAATCTAAAAAATGATCAAGGACCAAGATTAGTTCACTCAGTTCACTCTCAGAAAGTTGTGCACTCTTGAACATAATCCTATATATATATATATAGGTGATATATATTAGTTTATCTATTTTAGTTGATTTTTTTTATTAAAGTAACAAAATTACACACATATATGTATATATTAGGCGACTTGTTCCTTAGTATATTATCTCGTTCTCGTCATACTTCCAGACGAGCTTTTCTCCGATTTGGCGGATTCGATTTCCTTCTTCAACTAACTCTTCACCGTACTGGCGAAGTTCTGCTACATTCTCATGGCTCATTGGTGGCATTGGGGCTGGCACTGGTTCAGGGTAACGTGGTATTGGTTCTCCGTAAGGATACGGGTTATTTAATATTTCCTGAATTGATCGGTTGTCGTCCCACCACGGATCTAAAGGGTTCAGTGCTGGATACTGATCTAAAGGGTTCGGTGCTGGATACTGATCTAAAGGGTTCGGTGCTGGAATTCTAGGTATCTCATTTGGATCAAAGGCTGGGATTGGAAGTTGGTTTTCCTGGTTTTATTCTAGATCCATGGGTTGGTTAGGGAATAAAGGTAGAAGTTGTGGGTCTACTACTTGGTTGAGATCAAGTTCTGCTGCTGCATTTTCTAACATATGAAAGTTTGCTAGTTGCCTATCCAATTCTTCCTCCCATAAGGTCTAACTTCTGGATTTTGGGTATTTCTCTCTCTATTCACTATACTTTGTTGTTGGAAATTTCTCATCCTTTTTCTCTTTTCCGATTTGGCTCTACTAAACCAACCTCTCTTTTTAGGGGGAAAGGGTTCTTCGGATTTGGCTTTGAAAACAAAGATATCCTCGGAATCGGCGGTGTATCCTGGGGTTGGCTAGGATGTTCCTTCATCCTTGGGAGAATGAGATAGGTGACGGTAAGCGTCTGAAGTACCTTGATCACTCATATTGTAAACTAGAAAATTGTCAAAATATAAAATAACAATACATGTTTACACAGAATAACACGTAAGTTATTTTCTAACATGATTGGTTAAAAATTTAGGTATTAAAAGAACACCTAAACGGCTTAAACCAGTGGCTCTGATACCACCTTCTGTCGCAACCCCCGAACTCACCCCGGGAGCGGGAGCCGCGAGCAACAGCTGGTGGTACCGGTGTTTATTAATTTGGCAGCGGAAATGAGACATTAGGATCGTAGTTAGGAAATAAATTTCAGAGTTTCAAAACACCAAACTTTTATAATAAACAAATGAGATAAAACCCATGTTTTGTTCATAACATCTTTATAGGGATAAACCCTAGTTGCTGAAAACATAAGCTTTTATTTAGGTAACTTTATAGCCACTTTCTTTAAGCCTTCAGTGCTCCATAGCTGGCTTCTTATAGCTTCACATTAAGTTACCTAAAACATGTTTTAAAAACATTTTATCAGCAAGAAATATTGGCGAGTACACTCCAATTTTTAAAAACATCAGTGGTTATAACTTTACAGTATTAAGAGCGATTACAATGTTTATATCTACCCAATTACTCGTTCAGTACTTGTCACTCGACGGATCTGTGACTATGGTCATATCACACATTGGATCCCGTGCCCAATTGTGAAGGTTATCAAGTACTGTATACAAACCCCATAATACTAGTAGCAATTGTAGAATACAAAGACTTAATCACTGTAATTATAACTAATAAACATTTAGGGTTTTGGAAAACATTTAAAATAAGGAATCACAAACTGTGAGAAAAAGAGAATGACTCACTTTGCAAACTTAGGTATCTCTACGAGTTTCCTGATAATATTTCTTGATTATTTTCTTGAGTTTCTAATAAAAACATAGAATGCACGCGTGTTAGTAAAATAACCCAAGTCACTTTAGCCATACAACACTAGACAGAACCCCAACGAACTTAGTCAGGCAGAGCCTCGACATGCGTTAGTGGGTCCTAAATCAACCGGGTAGGGTAACAAATTAGTGATCGGGGGTTAAAATACTTACAACGGGGCAGAGCTTCGTGTTTTAGGGGTACATTTGGCTATAATTTTCGCCTCTAGAAGTTGAGAGTGAAAGAGAAATGAACGAATTTGAAATGTGCAGCCTCTGCTCAATTTACAGGTGAATTCGGAGGCTCTCGCGCCCCGCGATGCCCTTTCCCCTTTCCTTTAGCGGCCCGTGAGGGCACCCTAGCTACGGCTAGGGTTGCCAGGTGGCCCTATAGGCTCGACACATGGCGAAACAGGTGACCGGCAAGCAACAGGCCGTCGCGCCCCGCGACCAGCCTACCCTCAACCTGTCGCGGTCCGCGACAAGTGCTTTTTCCTAGATTTTTCATTTTTTTTATTAAAAATTAGCGTTACATGGGTTAGGTTTTCTGATTACGGAACGTTTAGGGGTGTTTTTCGAGGGTTGGTATAGTTATCTCCTCATATTGTTTACCCTGTTCTTAGTTCTTCTACTGTACTATAATATACATGCTCAATTTATAAAACTCCATATTAGTAACCAAACCCTAATTAATTGTCACAACCCCCGATCACACCCTGGACGGAAGCCGTAAACAGTCAAGTGGTACCGGTGGTTATTTCGAAAACATTGCAACGGAAATTTTAATCAGGACCGTCAGTTAGGAAAAATATCAGATTTTAGAAACATCGGATTTTATTTATTAAACAGATGGGAATAAACCCATGTTTTACAAAGGTAGCTTTAATATGGGATAAACCCGAATACATAAAACAAAGTTTCTTAATTTAATTTAATTGATAAAATAAACCATTTCTTTAAGCCTTTTGGTGCTGCATCACAACTCTTATTCAGATTTACTATAATCACCCGAAACATGTTTAAAAACATTTTATCAGTAGGAAATACTGGTGAATTCATTAATTTGTATAAAAAATAGTATTGTAGTTACAGCATTAAGAGTTTTTACATTTGTTTATATCTTTCAATTACCCACAGTACTTGTCACTCGCCCATTTCGGTGACTGTGGTCATATTACTATTGGCTAACCCTTTGTCCAATAGTAAAGCTTATCAAGTAATGTATACAAAACCCCACATACCATTTGTAATTTCAGAATACAAAGACTTAATCACTGTAAATACAACTAGAAAACATTTAGGGTTTTGAAAGCATTTTGATAAAAGAGAATGACTCACTTTGCAGATTTAGGGTTTTTAATAATAGCCTTCTGGTCTAAGTCTTGGGTTCCTAATTAAGCACACAATGCAACACGTATTAGTGTATTAACCCAATTCAACTTTAACGATAATCACGAAATCAAAACCACAACATAGATGACAAAGTATAGCCTTATTCAGGCAGCAGTTAAACATCCGTTGATTTGGTTTCAGATCGATCGGACAGGTTATCGTACCAGTGATCCGGGTTAGCATGTTGATTACGGAGCAGAGTTTTTAGGGCTTCGGGTATTATAGCAGTACTACGAGAGGAGAGGAAAGAAAAGAGATTGAGCGAGTGTAAATGTCCAGTGCTTGACCAATTTATAGTTGTAGAACAACCTCGTCGCGTCGCGTGGCCGATTTTCTGGTTCACCTTCGCGTAGCACGAAGGGGTAGCTAGGGCATAGGTGGTATGAGTCACCACGTAGGCATACCACGTGGCTGCCACGTGGTGCTATGTGTCTTCTGGCGGTCAAAGAGCCATCATGTCACGCGACCATACATTCCTATCCCCGTCGCGTAGCGCGACGAGACCTAAATCGGAGTTTCTTCATTTTTTTTGCTGGTTTCCATCGTACGCATTTGGAGTCTCGATTATGAATTTTTATGGGCCTTATTCGAGGGTTGTTATATTAATCATCCACATAACATGAACACATGAAAGAAAAAAGTCACACGAGTGAGACACTAAAGTGAACCAAATGAATAATGAAAACTTACCACATGTGAATCTATTCTGGCTTCAATTACAGTTGACGGAGTGTATCTTGCAACACCATTAGAGCTAATCTACCATTAATATCATCAGAATCTTGCATCTTAGTTTTATTTGAGAAGGATAGAAATCTACAGGTTAAACCACATTCACTAGCTCTAGTGTGGTTGTTGTCTTTGTTTCAGAAATCGTTCGCCTACATGGTATACCCATCGATATTGTTACAGACTGAGATCCCCGTTTCATGTCTGAATTTTGGCGCGAATTACACCAACTTCAGGGCACTTCTCTCTCTTATATTGCTGCCTATCACCCGCAATCCGATGGGCAAAGTGAGGCTTTAAACAAGTGTCTTGAGTTATATTTGCATTGTTACATTTCGGATGTTCCTCAGGAGTGGGTTCGTTTTCTGCCTTGGGCAGAATTCTGGTATAACATGGCTTACCAGACCAGTGCCCGCATGACACCATTTGTAGCCCTTTATGGTCGTCCCCCTCCAACACTTAGCCGCTATGCACGAGATACCACTGGCAATGCTTTGGTGGCTGCTACTTTGACTGCACGAGATGAGATTCTATCACTGTTAAAAGGGAATTTGGCCAAAGCTCAATCTCGCATGAAATCTGCAGCAGACAAACATCGCCAAAATGTATCGTTTCAAGTAGGCGAGTGGGTTTATGTAAAACTTCAGCCTTACCGCCAAGGTTCCATCCGCTTGCAAAGGCAATATAAATTGGGTCGTAGGTACTTCGGCCCTTATCAGATCCTTTCAAAAATTGGCCCAGTTGCTTATAAACTCGCCCTTCCGAAACGACCAATATTCATAATGTATTTCATGTTTCTGTCCTTCGGAAGTGTGTGGGGATTTCCGGAGCAGCAGGTTACTCCAATCGACTTGGTGGACACTTCCCCTACACTAATCTTACAGCGTGTTGCTGTTTTAGATACAAGGACTGTGCTGCGTGGTGATCAATCTATCGAACAACTACTCATTCAATGGGTTGGGCTCCCAACTGAAAAGGCCACATGGGAAGACAAGTCCTCGTTTGTTATGTCTTTTCCCTTGTTGCACCTTGTGGACAAGGTGGTTGTTGATGGGGGGAGAAATGTTATGAATCCAATGGGCCAGTCCAGTCCAAGAACAGAAAACACACCAATGATCCAGAAGCCCAAGAGAAAGAGTGAAAGACTCAAGAAAGTGCCAGCCAATTTGAAGGAGTGAATGGGATACGCCAGCAGGAATATTTTGTAACAAATTATTAGTATAATAAGGTGCATGAGGGGTGTGGTAAGGTAGGTATGTTGTGAGTTTGATAGATCCTTCTTTTTTCATCTCCTCTCCGATTCCTTTTTCCCATCCCCTTTCTTAGCCCTATTTGAGTAATAAAGTTACAATTTCCTGTTCAAATTATTTTTCTTATTACTGTTGATTGAAACACTACAAGTGATGTTTTGGGGGGGTTTTAACCCATCAAGAAAGGGTACAAAATGTTAATGGGTCGAGATACCCAAATGCTGAAAATTCAGCATATTTCCATATTTTTGCTAGTCTTTAAAAATTCGTAGAAAATCAACCGAATGTCCGTTCGGGGCGTATTTTACATCCACGAAAAGGCCACGGAGTCACCATTAATAAGAATTTTTATTTGAAGTGAAACACTCATATAAAGAGTGGAAATTATTGAATTACTACAACTGCGTAAAGCTGAGTGAAAAACATAAATTTTATAGTACTTGCATAATCTTAGGGAATTTATAAGGAACCAACCGGATGTGATTATGTTGTTGTTTTAAACCTCAATGTAGTTATATATATTTTCATGAGTTGAAGTGAGTAATTCCTTGAATATGGATACGTATGCTAATTAAAAAGTCATGGGTGTTGTAACCTTCATGTGCAAAAACATGTGTTCATTTAATAGTGCTTATAAATGAATGACACTTGTGTCGTTAAAACTATATAACCTATTTGAGTATGTAATGAATACATGTGTGAATTATTAAGAGTATGTTAGGTAATAATGATTGTTGATAATCGTATATGTTGTCTAATGAATTACAACATAATTATGTGGCGGTTTACCATTTTATTTATATTGACCGAAACGGTTTGATAATGGTTAACTTTGAAGTTTCCTTGATATACATGAGATATGAAAAAAGGCAACTAGATTAGAATATAGAAAGTCACGAAATGCGTGACTCAAGATAATGAAGTGGTGGCTCGATATTGTTTCATTGGGCGTTATGAGCATTGAATACTCCGTTATGTTTGATATAACATCATATTATGAGTTCTCACTTAGCAAATGCTATTTTTTTTTTGTGTTTTCAATGTAGGTGATAAGTCATGAAAATCAACGGGGTGGCTTGAACAAGAATCATGAAAGAAGAAAAGAGCTCACAAGTCGTTCACAAATAATTCAGTTCAATTAATGTATTAGTTATTATTATGTTTACCGTAATTTCTCGGTCGACACTAATGATATGGTAATGTTATATGACAGATTGGGGCGTTAGAAAGGCGAAAGTGATCAAGTCTTGGAAGCAGGTCAACGATAGGAGGATTTAGTGATATTTTGTTCATTAAGTATATGGGTTTCCTTATTGGGCCATTTAGACTTAACTTTTTGTATTTTGGAGTTTAATTCCAACATTTACTTTAGCGAAATGCTAGTATGTCAATGTGGTAATGGGTTTTGTTTGTTTTATAAAAACTTTGGTTGTTAAGCAGGTTTTGTTTTCGTAAGCATTGGTCGTTTTGCAAATGGGTCATGGCGATTTTTTTTCTAAATGCTTGTTTGCAAATGTTTTATTAATCCGGTTATGTGGATTCGTACATTTTGGGAATATTATCCTTTATTACGTAATGCCAGGAAAAAAAATATGGGCCTATTTTCCGCTTAGTATTTTAATATTGGTTTTTAACGTTTCTGGCGTTACACGAACCAAGAGTAAAAGGATAGGCAATGAAGCAAACCTATATTTTCAAAGCAAAGTCGGATTTGGTTTTGGAATCAAAAGTTCTAAAAACAGTTTTTTTTGGGGGGGGGGGGGGGGGAATGACTTACTAGCTTTTAGAAGCGCGATTTCACGATCGGAAAAGGAACATGTCATTTTCCCACCGAAGTCACCAGTGATGGAAGTAGCCGAACGTGTCATTTTCTTTCCAATGATTAAATGATTCCAAAATGTAAAATGAAGACTAAATATTCGAGAGAGAGAAAAAGGGGTTTACCTTGGCGGGTGAATTTATGATCTGAAATCCTGGATCCCGCGTATGTTCAGAATCCCGAAGGTACTAGTGATACTTACCGATATTTCTCTTTTGTTCTTGACTTGATTTCGCAAGTGATAGTTAACAACTTGGTCTCTACACTAAAGAATTGCACATGTGGTTGAAGAAAACGTGTTGGAAAAGTCTACAATGGTCAAGAATGAAGGCGACATATTCCCATGATTTATCAGGACATTTGTTACTTTCATTTTCTATAGAGTTAATTACTGTTTTCGTCCCTATGGTTTGTCAAAAATCACTATTTCACTCCATTAATTTAAAAATTGCGATTTCAGTCTCTGTGATTTCACTTTCGTAACCACTTCAGTCCACCTTGTAACCATTTCAGTCCCTGTACTTACAGAATAAATGGATTGAAATGGTTACGAAAGTGAAACCACAGGGACTGAAATGGTTACGAAAGTGAAACCACAGGGACTGAAATCGCAATTTTTAAACTAATGGACTGAAATAGTGATTTTTGACAAACCACATGGACGAAAACAGTAATTAACTCTTTTCTATATAATGAGGCAATGATTATCGTAATTAGTCACTACTTTACTACTTCACGAACCCTTCACTGCATTACACACTCACATTTGATCTGTAACACTTTGCTACGATCATCATTTGTTCTCGAGCTGTATTTTGTTCCATATTGAATAAAAGAAAACAAGAGGCACCGTGGTTTTAGTCACCTCCCGAGGTATTATACCGAAGATCCCAAGGATCAAGGGCTTTACTCATAATCAACCGTGTCATTTAATTGCTTTCTATACTATGTTTGTTATACAAATTGAATAAGCACAGCGCCTCACTTACAAATTTGACTTTAAAGTTATTTTAATAATAAAACATGTGAGAAAGAAATTTAAGGGATTGATTTGTTTTCATATGAGGGAAAGAAATGTAGATGGGGCGATGGGATGTAAAGGTACATTCTGTAATGTTTTCTATATTAGGGAAAATTACGGCAGTAGCCGCTTGACCAGGCATTTTACCAAACTAGCCATTTGACCAGGCATAAAAAAGCCCGGTCACGCTCCCCCATCCCAGTGAACCCTCATTTTTATGCACCTTCAATCCAGCCACAACCAAGCGGACACGTGTCCTCTTACCTGAACGGGCTTTATGCCGCTACCTGCCCAAGCCGAGCCGCTTCATGCCCTAGCCGAGCCGCTTCGCCCAATCTCTGATTTATGCCGCTTTGTGGTACTGCCAAGCCGAGCCGCTTCGCCCCATCCCGAGCCGCTACACCCTGGATCTAAGCCGCTTCAGCATTGCCACCTACCCCAAGCCGTTTCATTTGAATTTTATGACCTTTCAACACATCCCGAGCCGCTACACCCTGGATCTAAGCCGCTTTAGCATTGCCACCTACCCCAAGCCGTTTCATTTGAATTTTATGACCTTTCAACACATGCCCAAGCCTTTACATGTGTTTTTTATGTATAATTTCGTAACTATATATATAACATCTGGATTTTGCACACATGTGTTTTTTGTCTTCTCGTTTTCTTTGTTTGAATACATACTTTGGTCACGTTTAGTATAACTCATGGGTGTTAAGTTTGTGATATACACCGGGGGAAACTGGGAGGTTGTTAACGGGAACATCGAGTATGTTGGCGGTCACGATTGTATTACTAGACGTGGTTTAGAAGTTGAAACCAATTTTTCCTACATCACTTTTTTAAGTTATATTCGCAAGATGTGTGATATTCAAAATATTACTCGGATATCCTACCGGATGTCTTCGTTTACAGATCCGATCGATATAATGAATGATAATGATGTTGTTTTTTTCTTTAATTTGGCTCAGAGTAAACCGTTTGAATTATTTCAATTATATGTCATTCAAGAACCCGGTGTTGATTCTTCTGATTTTGCATCTTTAAACAATTTCAAAGTTCCTGATTTAAATTTATCTCTTGATGAAAGTGATAAAAAAATTTATGAAAACAGTACCCAATTATACTTACCCAGTAATAGCCAAGGCATATCTTCTATTGTGTTCGAGCCAGGCCACATTTTTAATAGCAAAGAAGAAATGAAACTTGAATTGGGTAAAAAATGTTTGTTAGAACGATTTGAGTTTAAAGTTGACAGATCGTCTAAAACACGGTACGAAGTAAAACTCAAGAACATTTGGAGACCAATTATCATATCGATCATCCTGAATGATCCAAAGTGTGTTCTGTACTGGATGAGGAATGGTTGAGCAAGACCTCCTGTTGGACATTATTAGTTCCTCAATATGTTGGAAAGAGGAAGCATAAAGATGTGTATATATAGCCACCTCCATCTGACCAAGACATCCAAAAATCTATGTTTTAAAAAAAAAATTCTTTTTTTTTTTCTTTTTTTTTTCTAACAATTACTTTAAAAAAATAATGCACACGTCCATAAGACTATATATTTCGAAACAAATAAAAAAATATTTATTTTCAAACCTATAAATAACTAAGAAATATCGTTTATATAATTTTTTAAATAACTAATCATGATATATATCGGTAATTTATATCGGAAATTTATATATATTTTTATCGGTAATTTATATATATATTTTAAAATATTATCTAACTTACATATAAATGTACAGGTTATATTAAAAGTCACCGAACTTATTTGTTGTCTACCATTTTTTGAACCTTTGCATATACACTAACATAACTTATACATATATAGCAATCAAATTGATTTGTTCACATATTTCTTTAATTCGATAAGAGATGAATTAGAAACAATAAACATTATACTTATATCATTTTTCTTTTATTTTTAAAGTTTTCAAGACTATAATTACAACTTATACTTTTATCATTTTTCTTTTATTTTTAAACCTCCTAATATTTTAAAAAGGCTGTCACACCGTATATTAAAGCACACATTAAAACCTATATAAGTTTGCAAGTTTTTTGTGCATAAGCACTTGTACATTGTGCTTTATGAGTTTTTTTAAAAAAAAAACTTAATTTTCCACTTTTAACCTAAAAGTTTTATCTTTTACATTTTAACCCCCCCCCCCTTTTTTTTTTACTTTTAACTCTAAGTTTTCCATCTTTTATAATTTAACACAACACTTTGTTATTTACAACTTTGGTCCCCCATACTTTTTATCTTTTGCAAGTTTTTCGTTTTACGTTTCGTTCTAAATTTTGCGAGTTAACATGTCGTAGCGTGCATGTGAGGTTCAACGTTTTTGCTCTATTTTTTTCATATTTGACAGACCTGTCGCAACGCGTCCATTTTTCCCCTTTTGTAAAGTTCGTCGCAACGGGCGGGTCGTAGATAAACTAAGTTATTATTTTCTACATTTTACGTTTCTGCTTAATTTCTTCGCATTAAGACACTGTAACGGTGTGCATGGTTCAACGATTTTAGTATACTTTTCGTTCTGTGTAATTTTTACCATTTTATCTATTTTATTTTTACGATGTTGAGAGTCGATGTCGTTGTGGCATTGGTACTACTTGGCACGGTTTTACGAACGTTTTTAACCTATTAAATTTTTTACTAATATTTTCTTTCGGTTTACCCCTATTCTTCCTTTGCTTAAAAACTAATTTTTGTGTGCATATTTTATGTACCGGTATGTATAAATATGATTTGTTCTATATTCCGACGTAAACTTTTTTATAGACGAGTCAGGTCAAATATAATACGTTTTCGTTTAAAGAAACCATTTTTACGTGCATATTCTTACGTACGTTTTGGTATAAATTCAAGTTGTTCTACGTTTTGAGGTAAACTTTTTTGGGAAATGATTTAGGTCAAATATAATATGTTTTCGTGTTTATTTTATGTATGTTTCGTAAAGTTTGTTTCGAACCGAGTGGAGTCAAATTATGGTTTTTTTTCTCCCTTTTTTTCGAAAGCTCTAATTAATCCCTTTCGATTACATGTGCATATTTTCCTTCATACATGTTACGTTTTCTGTGTATGAGTTGGGTCACATATAATACGTTATGATTGTTCGATATGAATTCCATTTACTTTACGTTTGATCCAATCACAATGCTTATACAGGTTACACTGAGTTCAACTGGATACGTCGAAATATGTGTTTTCATATGGTTAATGCATCATATAACGTTTGGACTAATCCATTCAATATTTACGATGTACCCGCGCCGCAACGCGGGCGGGTCTTAACCCTAGTTTTAATAAAAACCAAACAATTACACAAAACGGTCTTATAAATCCTAAAAATATTACAATATTAAATCCTAACAATATTACACAACCAACTTATTAAAACCTAAATATATTACACAATCTACTTATTAAATCCTAAAAATATAAAACTACATAGCATTAAAAAAATAACTACTGAAATTTAACAAGAGTTTTGAAACGGCTCGGCTTGGCCTTGAAAGGTCATGGCTTGTACTTGTAGCGGCTTGGCTAGCTTGTGGGGCAGGGGGCGAAGCGGCTCGGCTAGGGCATGAAGCGGCTCGGCTTGGGCAGGTAGCGGCATAAAGCCCGTTCAGGTAAGAGGACACGTGTCCGCTTGGTTGTGGCTGGATTGAAGGTGCATAAAAATGAGGGTTCACTGGGATGGGGGAGCGTGACCGGGCTTTTTTATGCCTGGTCAAATGGCTAGTTTGGTAAAATGCCTGGTCAAGCGGCTACTGCCGTAATTTTCCTTTTTTTTTTTCTCTTAAATTTAAGAATGGAAGATGAGATGGGGATAAGAGAATTTACATCTATTCCATTATTTTTCACTTTAAATTACACTGAAGAACATTATATTTTCTCTCTATTTTCATTAAATAATATTCTTTTATACTTTTATCATTACCTTTTTTGTCTCCTTCACTCACAACCACTTTTAAATAACAATAACATTTTTTCTCTTCTTCACTAACAACCACTTTTTATACTCTTTAGAATATTATAAAAACTCCACTCACACAATTTGATGGAATGAATGTGAATGCTCTAAGATATAAGATATGAATCCTTATACTGAAAAAAAAAATAGATAAAGAAAACATGTTAGATCCATTAGCTTACCCAACCTGCCGGACCCGCGGACCAAACCTGCTAATCATTTTCATGAAGCTATTTTGGGTTGTAAAGTTCTATTTCTAAGGACTTTCACTAAAAAAGTGTTCAATAAAGAACAGTAAGAATCATATAATTGGGTTGTAAAGTTCTATTTCTAAGGACTTTCACTAAAAAAGTGTTCAATAAAGAACAGTAAGAATCATATAATAAACCATATAAATCAGTTTGTGTCTATTATTATAAGCATGGTATATATAACTGCTTAGCTTACAGTTTTTTGACTTTTTTCTATTTCTTAATATATATTTTTCAAGCAATGCGTATACATAAATCATTCCGATTTTTCAGGTAATTATAAAATTGGTTTTATATCAAAGATGTTAACTCCAATTACATAAGTATGTTATGTTACAATACAACGATGAAAATCATATTTATCTCATTGTAACGCAATTATGTAATTAGTTATTTATAAAATTACGAATAAAAGTTTATAATGTACATGAGCAAACAAGATTTGACATAGTGACTGAGCATCTACAGTCTAATATCAGTACACTCGAACCAAATCTGCTTGAATACCTTGATGATCAAGTCATGATACTCATCAGAATTCAATGCAAGATAACATGCAAGAAGATCTTCCAAATCTTTTGAACTCTTAATATTATTCTCCATTATCATCTCAACCATTGATTCCTTAAAATCCCTCCCGGGATCCGCGGATGTTTTCACAACCGCCAAACTTTCGGACAAGCTCCGTCGCTTCCCGTTCCTCCTCCTTATCCCATTTACCTTAACCCGGTTCCCTAACCGCGGTGAGTAACCGTTTCCTTTCGCTTTTCTAACCGGACTACCCATAATGCCCTCCCGGCCCGATAAACTCCGACTTCCTCCATTAACCACCCATTTACCCGACCCGAATTCGTCCTGTTTGACCGGTTTGGTTATTATCCGGGGGAGGTCAACTCTCGCATAAACCTCCTCGTTCAACGAATTTGTTGTGCACGAACAACCAACAGGTCTTGGTTGTTCAGGCAACAAAACTTCGTTATCCGAGAAAATTTCTATGGAGTCTGTTTCAACAGACTCCTGTATGATCCGGTAGCTGCATCGTGCAGTTGCCGGATCAATCTCAGGAGAAATCAATTTTCGCCGAATTGGTTTCTTGGGGGTAGTAGGTCTTTTTTTCTTGGATGACTTTCTCCGCGGTTCGGGGCCGCGACTCTCGGGTGGTGACCGATCGTGAATAGGGGTGGTCGTCGGGTCGGGTACACTTAACTCTCTAGTGAAATAATAGGATTTTCTGTGGTGTATTGCGGGTTGTGATGATACAGATGATGAAGAAGATGAAGTTGTGATGGGTTGTGTTTTGGTAATTTTGTTGTTATGAGAAGTGTAAAACCATGAGTTTGGTATGATGTTTGATAATCTGAACCTGTAGTTGCCCATTGCAAATGAACAAAAGGGTTGCAGGAGAAATGGTAGTAATTGCAGGCAGACAGGTTGGTTCAGAGTTTGAGAGTGAAGAGTAATGAGAAAGATAAATAGAAATGAAGAAAACATGTGGGGATAACAAGGGTAAAAAAGTCACACAAGAAAACAAAACCAGGTGGGCCCCATAGTTGGTGCTAATAAAGATGCTTTTAACGCTAAATCGTCATTAATAGTGATTGGCTGAGACGGAAGGTTTAACGGAATATATGAAGTTGTGAAATATAGATATAATATTGCATTTGATATTTGTATTCAAAGTAGTATTATTTGATGTGATAAAAGAGTAAACGGCCAAAATGGTCCCTTTTAATCAAGAGCAAAATGTTCAGGTTTTTTTAATTTTTTATAATAAAATGTTAAAACACCATTTTATCTTTCATTCAAAGAAATGACAAAAAACCTAAATGTTAACTAAAACTGTAACCAGATTTTGATTTTAAATAAAAATGATAATAAAATTGAA
>JARYGA010032956.1:0-82504 GCA_030545235.1 Helianthus tuberosus | reverse complement strand
GAATGGAATTGTCGAGCGAAAACACTTGACAACCTCCTAGAAGCAGCTTTTCTTGCCACCAGACCTTTCTCCATCAATTAGGAATCTGATGCCGTCACTAAACACATTCCTTAAATTGTAGCCATTTGTTGAGTGTTTTTTTTGGTGTCTAATCCGCATATATATCACCATTGCCCTTGATTTTCTTGAATGTATATCTCTTAAATGTCAACATATACACGTGTGATTTAGTTTACGAAGATTTTTCAATACCGAGAACCTCGATCGGAGAGTAAAAAAGGCGTAAGGTTCACAATAGTGTAAAATTAAAATGGGATAAACCGGGCTAGGATTTGAGTTACAGGAACAAGGGCCAAACCAACCACCCAAGAATGGAATCGTCGAGCGAAAACACTTGACAACCTCCTAGAAGCAGCTTTTCTTGCCACCAAACCTTTCTCCATCAATTAGGAATCTGATGCCGTCACTTAACACATTCTTTAAATTGTACCCATTTGTTGAGTGTTTTTTTTGGTGTCTAATCCGCATATATATCACCATTGCCCTTGATTTTCTTGACTGTATATCTCTTAAATGTCAATATATACATGTGTGATTTAGTTTACGAAGATTTTTCAATACCGAGAACCTCGATCAGAGAGTAAAAAAGGCGTAAGGTTCACAATGGTGTAAAATCAAAATGGGATATACCGGGCTAGGATTCGAGTTACAGGAACAAGGGCCAAACCAACCACCCAAGAATGGAATCGTCGAGCGAAAACACTTGACAACCTCCTAGAAGCAACTTTTCTTGCCACCAGACCTTTCTCCATCAATTAGGAATCTGATGCCGTCACAAAACACATTCCTTAAATTGTAGCCATTTGTTGAGTGTTTTTTTGGTGTCTAATCCGCATATATATCACCATTGCCCATGATTTTCTTTATTGTGTATCTCTTAAATGTCAACATATACATGTGTGATTTAGTTTACGAAAATTTTTCAATGCCGAGAACCTCGATCAGAGAGTAAAAAAGACGTAAGGTTCACAATGGTGTAAAACTAAAATGGGATATACCGGGCTAGGATTCGAGTTATAGGAACAGGGGCCAAACCAACCACCCAAGAATGGAATCGTCGAGCGAAAACACTTGACAACCTCCTAGAAGCAGCTTTTCTTGCCACCAAACCTTTCTCCATCAATTAGGAATCTGATGCCGTCACTTAACACATTCTTTAAATTGTACCCATTTGTTGAGTGTTTTTTTTGGTGTCTAATCCGCATATATATCACCATTGCCCTTGATTTTCTTGACTGTATATCTTTTAAATGTCAACATATACACGTGTGATTTAGTTTACGAAGATTTTTCATTGCCGAGAACCTCGATCGGAGAGTAAAAAAGGCGTAAGGTTCACAATGGTGTAAAATTAAAATGGGATATACCGGGCTAGGATTCGACTTATAGGAACAAGGGCCAAACTAACCACCCAAGAATGGAATCGTCGAGCGAAAACACTTCACAACCTCCTAGAAGCAGCTTTTCTTGCCACCAGACCTTTCTCCATCAATTAGGAATCTGATGCTGTCACTAAACACATTCCTTAAATTGTAGCCATTTGTTGAGTGTTTTTTTTGGTGTCGAATCCGCATATATTTCACCATTGCCCGTGACTTTCTTAACTGTATATCTCTTAAATGTCAACATGTACACGTGTGATTTAGTTTACGATGATTTTTCAATAACGAGAACCTCGATCAGAGAGTAAAAAAGGCGTAAGGTTCACAATGGTGTGAAATTAAAATGGGATATACCGGGCTTGGATTCGAGTTACATGAACAAGGGCCGAACCAACCACCCAAGAAGGGAATCATCGAGCGAAAACACCTCACAACCTCCTAGAAGAAGCTTTTCTTGCCACCAGACCTTTCTCCATCAATTAGAATTTTGATGCTGTCACTAAACACATTCCTTAAATTGTAGTCATTTGTTGAGTGTTTTTTTTTTGTGTCTAATCCGCATACATATCACCATTGCCCTTGATTTTCTTGACTGTATATCTCTTAAATGTCAATATATACACGTGTGATTCAGTTTACGAAGATTTTTCAATGCCGAGAACCTCGATCAGAGAGTAAAAAAAGGCGTAAGGTTCACAATGGTGTAAAATTAAAATGGGATATACCGGCTAGGATTCGAGTTACAGGAACAAGGGCCAAACCAACCACCCAAGAATGGAATCATCGAGCGAAAACACTTGACAACCTCCTAGAAGCAGCTTTTCTTGCCACCAGACCTTTCTCCATCAATTAGGAATCTGATGCCATCATTAAACACATTCCTTAAATTGTAGCCATTTGTTTAGTGTTTTTTTTTGGTGTCTAAGCCGCATATATATCACCATTGCCCTTGATTTTCTTGACTGTATATCTCTTAAATGTCAACATATACACGTGTGATTTAGTTTACGAAGATTTTTCAATGCCGAGAACCTCGATCAGAGAGTAAAAAAGGCGTAAGGTTCACAATGGTGTAAAATTAAAATGGGATATACCGGGCTAGGATTCGAGTTACAGGAACAAGGGCCAAACCAACCACCCAAGAATAGAATTGTCGAGCGAAAACACATGACAACCTCCTAGAAGCAGCTTTTCTTGCCACCAGACCATTCTCCATCAATTAGGAATCTGATGCCATTACTAAACACATTCCTTAAATTGTAGCCATTTGTTGAGAGTTTTTTTTGGTGTCTAATCCGCATATATATCACCATTGCCCTTGATTTTCTTGACTGTATATCTCTTAAATGTCAATATATACATGTGTGATTTAGTTTACGAAGATTTTTCAATACCGAGAACCTCGATCAGAGAGTAAAAAAGGCGTAAGGTTCACAATGGTGTAAAATCAAAATGGGATATACCGGGCTAGAATTCGAGTTACAGGAACAAGGGCCAAACCAACCACCCAAGAATGGAATCGTCGAGCGAAAACACTTGACAACCTCCTAGAAGCAGCTTTTCTTGCCACCAGACCTTTCTCCATCAATTAGGAATCTGATGCCATCATTAAACACATTCCTTAAATTGTAGCCATTTGTTTAGTGTTTTTTTTGGTGTCTAAGCCGCATATATATCACCATTGCCCTTGATTTTCTTGACTGTATATCTCTTAAATGTCAACATATACACGTGTGATTTAGTTTACGAAGATTTTTCAATGCCGAGAACCTCGATCAGAGAGTAAAAAAGGCGTAAGGTTCACAATGGTGTAAAATTAAAATGGGATATACCGGGCTAGGATTCGAGTTACAGGAACAAGGGCCAAACCAACCACCCAAGAATGGAATCGTCGAGCGAAAACCCTGGATAACCTCCTAGAAGCAGCTTTTCTTACCACTAGACATTTCTCCATCAGTTAGGAATCTGATGCCGTCACTAAACACATTCCTTAAATTGTCGACATTTGTTGAGTGTTTTTTTTGTGTCTAATCCGCATAAATATCACCATTTCCCTTGATTTTCTTGACTGTATATCTCTTAAATGTCAACATATACACGTGTGATTTAGTTTACGAATATTTTTCAATGCCGAGAACCTCGATCAGAGAGTAAAAAAGGCGTAAGTTTCACAATTGTGTAAAATTAAAATGGGATATAACGGGCTAGGATTCGAGTTACAGGAACAAGGGCCAAAGCAACCACCCAAGAATGGAATCGTCGAACGAAAACACTTGACAGCCTCCTAGAAACAACTTTTCTTGCCACCAGACCTTTCTCCATCAATTAGGAATCTGATGCCGTCAATAAACACATTCCTTAAATTGTAGCCATTTGTTGAGTGTTTTTTTTTGTGTCTAATCAGCATATATATCACCATTGCCCTTGATTTTCCTGACTGTATATCTCTTAAATGTCAACATATACACGTGTGATTTTATTTACGAAGATTTTTCAATGCCGAGAACCTCGATCAGAGAGTAAAAAAGGCGTAAGGTTCACAATGGTGTAAAATTAAAATGGTATATACCGGGCTAGGATTCGAGTTTCAGGAACAAGGGCCAAACCAACCACCCAAGAATGGAATCGTCGAGCGAAAACACTTGACAGCCTCCTAGAAGCAGCTTTTCTTGCCACCGGACCTTTCTCCATCAATTAGGAATCTGATGCCGTCACTAAACACATTCCTTAAATTGTAGCCATTTGTTGAGTGTTTTTTTTTGGTGTCTAATCCGCATATATATCACCATTGCCCTTGATATTCTTGATTGTATATCTCTTAAATGTCAACATATATACACGTGTGATTTTATTTACGAAGATTTTTCAATGCCGAGAACCTCGATCAGAGAGTAAAAAAGGCGTAAGGTTGACAATGGTGTAAAATTAAAATAGGATATACCGGGCTAGGATTCGAGTTACATGAACAAGGGCCAAACCAACCACCCAAGAATGGAATCGTCGAGCGAAAACACTTGACAACCTCCTAGAAGCAGCTTTTCTTGCCACCAGACCTTTCTCCATCAATTAGGAATCTGTTGCCGTCACTAAACACATTCCTTAATTTGTAGCCATTTGTTGAGTGTTTTTTTTTTGTGTCTAATCCGCATATATATCACCATTGCCCTTGATTTCACAAATGTATATCTCTTAAACGTCAACATATACACGTGTGATTTTATTTACGAAGATTTTTCAATGCCGAGAACCTCGATCAGAGAGTAAAAAAGGCGTAAGGTTCACAATGCTGTAAAATTAAAATGGTATATACCGGGCTAGGATTCGAGTTTCAGGAACAAGGGCCAAACCAACCACCCAAGAATGGAATCGTCGAGCGAAAACACTTGACACCCTCCTAGAAGCAGCTTTTCTTGCCACCAGACCTTTCTCCATCAATTAGGAATCTGATGCCGTCACTTAACACATTCCTTAAATTGTAGGCATTTGTTAAGTGTTTTTTTTGTGTCTAATCCGTATATATATCACCATTACCCTTGATTTTCTTGACTGTATATCTCTTAAATGTCAACATATACACGTGTGATTTAGTTTACGAAGATTTTTCAATGCCGAGAACCTCGATCGGAGAGTAAAAAAGGCGTAAGGTTCACAATGGTGTAAAATTAAAATGGGATAAACCGGGCTAGGATTCGAGTTACAGGACCAAGGGCCAAACCAACCACCCAAGAATGGAATCGTCGAGCGAAAACACTTCACAACCTCCTAGAAGCAGCTTTTTTTGCCACCAGACCTTTCTCCATCGATTAGGAATCTGATGCCGTCACTAAACACATTCCTTAAATTGTAGCCATTTGTTGAGTGTTTTTTTTGTGTCTAATCCGCATATATATCACCATTGCGCTTGATTTTCTTGACTGTATATCTCTTAAATGTCAACATATACACGTGTGATTTAGTTTACGAAGATTTATCAATGCCGAGAACCTCGATCAGAGAGTAAAAATTGCTTAAGGTTCACAATGGTGTAAAATTAAAATGGGATATACCGGGCTAGGATTCGAGTTATAGGAACAAGGGCCAAACCAACCACCCAAGAATGAAATCGTCGAGCGAATACACTTGACAACCTCCTAGAAGCAGCTTTTCTTGCCACCAGACCTTTCTCCATCAATTAGGAATCTGATGCCGTCACTAAACACATTCCTTAAATTGTAGCTATTTGTTGAGTGTTTTTTTATGTCTAATCCGCATATATATCACCATTGCCCTTGATTTTCTTGACTGTATATCTTTTAAATGTCAACATATACACGTGTGATTTTATTTACGAAGATTTTTCAATGCCGAGAACCTCGATCAAAGAGTAAAAAAGGTGTAAGGTTCACAATGGTGTAAAATTAAAATGGTATATACCAGGCTAGGATTCGAGTTTCAGGAACAGGGCCCAAACTAACCACCCAAGAATGGAATCGTCGAGCGAAAACACTTGACAGCCTCCTAGAAGCAGCTTTTCTTGCCACCAGACCTTTCTCCATCAATTAGGAATCTGATGCCGTCACTAAACACATTCCCTAAATTGTAGCCATTTGTTGAGTGTCTTTTTTGTGTCTAATCCGCATATATATCACCATTGCCCTTGATTTTCCTGACTGTATATCTCTTAAATGTCAACATATACACGTGTGATTTAGTTTACGAATATTTTTCAATGCCGAGAACCTCGATCAGAGAGTAAAAAAGGCGTAAGTTTCACAATTGTGTAAAATTAAAATGGGATATAACGGGCTAGGATTCGAGTTACAGGAACAAGGGCCAAAGCAACCACCCAAGAATGGAATCGTCGAACGAAAACACTTGACAGCCTCCTAGAAACAACTTTTCTTGCCACCAGACCTTTCTCCATCAATTAGGAATCTGATGCCGTCAATAAACACATTCCTTAAATTGTAGCCATTTGTTGAGTGTTTTTTTTTGTGTCTAATCAGCATATATATCACCATTGCCCTTGATTTTCCTGACTGTATATCTCTTAAATGTCAACATATACACGTGTGATTTTATTTACGAAGATTTTTCAATGCCGAGAACCTCGATCAGAGAGTAAAAAAGGCGTAAGGTTCACAATGGTGTAAAATTAAAATGGTATATACCGGGCTAGGATTCGAGTTTCAGGAACAAGGGCCAAACCAACCACCCAAGAATGGAATCGTCGAGCGAAAACACTTGACAGCCTCCTAGAAGCAGCTTTTCTTGCCACCGGACCTTTCTCCATCAATTAGGAAATCTGATGCCGTCACTAAACACATTCCTTAAATTGTAGCCATTTGTTGAGTGTTTTTTTTTGGTGTCTAATCCGCATATATATCACCATTGCCCTTGATATTCTTGATTGTATATCTCTTAAATGTCAACATATATACACGTGTGATTTTATTTACGAAGATTTTTCAATGCCGAGAACCTCGATCAGAGAGTAAAAAAGGCGTAAGGTTGACAATGGTGTAAAATTAAAATAGGATATACCGGGCTAGGATTCGAGTTACATGAACAAGGGCCAAACCAACCACCCAAGAATGGAATCGTCGAGCGAAAACACTTGACAACCTCCTAGAAGCAGCTTTTCTTGCCACCAGACCTTTCTCCATCAATTAGGAATCTGTTGCCGTCACTAAACACATTCCTTAATTTGTTGCCATTTGTTGAGTGTTTTTTTTTTGTGTCTAATCCGCATATATATCACCATTGCCCTTGATTTCACAAATGTATATCTCTTAAACGTCAACATATACACGTGTGATTTTATTTACGAAGATTTTTCAATGCCGAGAACCTCGATCAGAGAGTAAAAAAGGCGTAAGGTTCACAATGCTGTAAAATTAAAATGGTATATACCGGGCTAGGATTCGAGTTTCAGGAACAAGGGCCAAACCAACCACCCAAGAATGGAATCGTCGAGCGAAAACACTTGACACCCTCCTAGAAGCAGCTTTTCTTGCCACCAGACCTTTCTCCATCAATTAGGAATCTGATGCCGTCACTTAACACATTCCTTAAATTGTAGGCATTTGTTAAGTGTTTTTTTTGTGTCTAATCCGTATATATATCACCATTACCCTTGATTTTCTTGACTGTATATCTCATAAATGTCAACATATACACGTGTGATTTAGTTTACGAAGATTTTTCAATGCCGAGAACCTCGATCGGAGAGTAAAAAAGGCGTAAGGTTCACAATGGTGTAAAATTAAAATGGGATAAACCGGGCTAGGATTCGAGTTACAGGACCAAGGGCCAAACCAACCACCCAAGAATGGAATCGTCGAGCGAAAACACTTCACAACCTCCTAGAAGCAGCTTTTTTTGCCACCAGACCTTTCTCCATCGATTAGGAATCTGATGCCGTCACTAAACACATTCCTTAAATTGTAGCCATTTGTTGAGTGTTTTTTTTGTGTCTAATCCGCATATATATCACCATTGCGCTTGATTTTCTTGACTGTATATCTCTTAAATGTCAACATATACACGTGTGATTTAGTTTACGAAGATTTATCAATGCCGAGAACCTCGATCAGAGAGTAAAAATTGCTTAAGGTTCACAATGGTGTAAAATTAAAATGGGATATACCGGGCTAGGATTCGAGTTATAGGAACAAGGGCCAAACCAACCACCCAAGAATGAAATCGTCGAGCGAATACACTTGACAACCTCCTAGAAGCAGCTTTTCTTGCCACCAGACCTTTCTCCATCAATTAGGAATCTGATGCCGTCACTAAACACATTCCTTAAATTGTAGCTATTTGTTGAGTGTTTTTTTATGTCTAATCCGCATATATATCACCATTGCCCTTGATTTTCTTGACTGTATATCTTTTAAATGTCAACATATACACGTGTGATTTTATTTACGAAGATTTTTCAATGCCGAGAACCTCGATCAAAGAGTAAAAAAGGTGTAAGGTTCACAATGGTGTAAAATTAAAATGGTATATACCAGGCTAGGATTCGAGTTTCAGGAACAGGGCCCAAACTAACCACCCAAGAATGGAATCGTCGAGCGAAAACACTTGACAGCCTCCTAGAAGCAGCTTTTCTTGCCACCAGACCTTTCTCCATCAATTAGGAATCTGATGCCGTCACTAAACACATTCCTTAAATTGTAGCCATTTGTTGAGTGTCTTTTTTGTGTCTAATCCGCATATATATCACCATTGCCCTTGATTTTCTTGACTGTATATCTCTTAAATGTCAACTTATACACGTGTGATTTAGTTTACGAAGATTTTTCAATGCCGAGAACCTCGATCAGAGAGTAAAAAAGGCTTAAGGTTCACAATGATGCAAAATTAAAATGGGATATACCGGGCTAGGATTCGAGTTACAGGAACAAGGGACAAAACAACCACCCAAGAATGGAATCGTCGAACGAAAACACTTGACAACCTCCTAGAAGCAGCTTTTCTTGCCACCAGACCTTTCTCCATCGATTAGGAATCTGATGCCGTCACTAAACACATTCCTTAAATTGTAGCCATTTGTTGAGTGTTTTTTTTGTGTCTAATCCGCATATATATCCCCATTGCGCTTGATTTTCTTGACTGTATATCTCTTAAATGTCAACATATACACGTGTGATTTAGTTTACGAAGATTTTTCAATGCCGAGAACCTCGATCGGAGAGTAAAAAAGGCGTAAGGTTCACAATGGTGTAAAATTAAAATGGGATAAACCGGGCTAGGATTCGAGTTACAGGACCAAGGGCCAAACCTGTGACAACTCGAAATTTAGAACCTTTCGTTGTAAGCTTAAACGTGTGACTAATTAAACTTATGTGACTTAATGAATGATAAGTGAACCTTTATATGATTATGTGTTATGTTACATGTGTGCTTATGTGTACGTATGCGAGTATGTATATGAACCGAGACAACACGAACCCGACTCGAGACCATGTGGTCTCGAGTGAACGATGCAACATTGGGCCGGTTGGGCCACACACACACACTTAGCCTATCCGAGAGCCCACTAGGGTGCATTACTAAGAGCGGATATATAAACTTGATAGTTAGACATGTTGCCATTTTTTATAACACTCATACTCTCCTCTACACACACACTCTCCATTCTCTCACTAAAACCCTAGACACCAAGCACCACACTCTCCCCCTTCATCTCGGATCCAAACCGGTGACCACAAGGAGACCCGACTAAGCTCATCATCATCACTCGGACACTTATCTTCCTTACCAACTCGGCACCACCTCACAATCGGTTAGTGATTTTTATGATGTTTGTTGTTGTTAAATGATGGCATGAGTGGTAGGATTTAACTAGTGAAGTTGTATGCTTGATGATGGTTGTGAACCGGATGTGTATGTTATGGATAATCGGTTAAACATGTCTTGACCTCGGATATATTGAATGATGTTTGATGATGTTGAGTTAGTGTTCAAGAAATCGATGCATAAATGTTCTATGTTATGTGTTTACATTCAGTTGATGATGATTATATGTTAGTGTGTTGATATAAGTTGAAATGATTGATGAATAGAAACCGAATACATGTAATCGGCTGTGGAATGTGCATGATTAGGATGATTCATTATGCTGATATCATAGGGTACATGTTGGTGTTGATAAGTTGTTGATTATGATTTGCTTGTTGGTTAAAGTTCATAGGAATATTTGATGAACATGATGAACACATGAAGAACTTGTTGAATATCATATGAACATGGTTGAATATTTGAAATCTGATTGTTTGATCCATTTTAGGAAATTGTTAGACAAATAAACATGTTTATGAGAGTAGTACAGACTGTTTCATGAAATCAAATTCTCATTGGATAGTATACTGTTCCGAATCAGCTTATGTCCACTCGAAACCATCAGTTGCGACTCGGAACCATGCATGATGAGTCGAAATCTCCCGGTTGCGACTCGAGCCCATGTGCATGTACACACTATTTGGGCTCTCACTGTTACGGGCCGAAGTGCTTGGGCCGAACTGTTGGGCCTTGTTCGCTTGTATACTGAACTCATAAGTGTCTTGTGAACCGTATGGTTATGAGTGTATGCCATAAATTATACCTGCATGCTACTTGCTATTAAACGTGTATGCCATACGTGCACTACTTGAATACGAACCTGATTGTATGATACAACTATGATAGGACGTGAGTATCCACAACATTGCTTGTTTGACTTTTCTGTGTACCTACCGAGCAAACCAAGGTGAGTTCACACCCTCTACAAAGCATGGGATTCCCAGGGGTCGGGAATTGGGGTTAAGGAACATGGGTTCCTCGTCCTCCTTGGGTAGGACAGCAAAGGTTCAGGAATGTAATTCCTCGTCCTCACGGACAGATAACTCGCACTAGACCAAAACTCTATCACGAAGTCCCTCATCTTTGTATCGACTTAATCGCCGGGCCAATGGCGAGCGGGTCATTAGTTAGATAGCGCTATTTAGGTTTGACAAACCTCACACCGTGCCGCAGAGGACGGGCGTGAACTAATGGACTACTGGCACGTCAATGATGATAGACATTGACAGTTCAGGGCACATAAACATGACTACAGTCAGCAGTCGATATGGTAACGAGTCTAGTGTATACATGGGGTAGCCCCCACGGCCGAAATGCCAGATAACTAACACGGGGTAGCCCCCACGGCTGGATAGCCAGAGTAACCGGGAATAAACAAGTCACGTTTTAACTATGGGGTAACCCCCACGGCAGGATGCCAGCTAAAGGAAACTGTTTTCGAAACAACTTAAAACGAACACCCAACCGTGAACTCACTCAACTTGTTGTTGACTCGTTACTACATGCTTTGCAGGTCCTTAGGTTCTTAGCTGGAGCTTGCATGGAGGAGGATCGTTGTGGGACATGGACGACTGTGTGCCATGTTAAACCTTGGAACAATTAAACTTATGTTTTGATTTAAGACTTATGCTTCCGCTTGCAACTTAACTATGTTTTGTTTGAACACCAATTGTATTGGGTGGATTTTTATAACTACTTATATGCTTGTTCAATATGATTGGTGGCTGGATCCTGGTCAGTCACGCCTCCAAGCGGTGGTACTCCGCAGGTGGATTTTGGGGGTGTGACAGATTGGTATCAGAGCCATTGGTTATAGAGAACTTGGTTTTAATAAAGGGAAAAACGTTTTTGTTAAAACCAGACTATAACCTGTACAGTGCTCAACGGTCCACAACGACGCTTCACTCCACATGCAAGGCTCGACATTCTAGGTGATATGGTCTGTGTATATTGCCTACTTGTTAGTTACATAGTACATTGCTTATGGTATGCTTGGTTAGTATAACTACTGTTGCTTGGACACGTGCGTGCTTACTCTATTCTATCGTCGTACTTTCGCGAACCCCTCTCACTCACGTTCTTCTTGATATGAAGATCATGTCTGGACGCGTTAACCTGACACAAGCCCAGTTGACGGCTCTGATCAACGAACGAGTTGCCGCAGCACTTGCAGCTGCACACGCAAGAGGTATATCCTGCAGTCCAAACTCATTCTAGGATCTTTAGAATCCTACTCTCGGGGACCAACCTTTGTGTTAAACTCTGTCTTTCTTTCGCCCACAATAGGTCAGCATGCTCAGCCACCTATGTGCACCTTTAAAACTTTTATGGACTGTCGACCTAGTACCTTTAGTGGCACCGAAGGAGCGATAGGTCTCCTACACTGGATTCGCAGGATCGAATCTGCATTCGAAGAAAGTGAAAGCCCTACCAGTAAACGAGTAGAGTACGCTGTTGGTACCTTGCAGGGGAAAGCGTATTCTTGGTGGAACACACAAGTTCAGATGCTCGGATTGGCGGATGCGAATGCCACCCCCTGGAGCGACTTCAAGGATTTGATCAAGGAAGAATTCTGTCACCCGGACGACATCCTAAAACTTGAAATAGAGTACCTTGGCTTGAAAATGGAAGGATCTGAGATCGAAGCGTACACGAAAAGGTCCAACGATTTGGCTGCCTTATGTCCTAACTTGTCACAACCCATTTCTAGACGACTCGAGCTATACCTCAGAGGTTTAGCCCCAGAAATCCAAGGGTCCGTAATTGCGGCCAACTTTTCCACAATCCAACAAGTCGTTCGTTTGGCGCACCAGCTCACTGATCAGGCAGTGGAAGAGGGCAAGTTGCCCAAGCGTAACTCTTCCAATACGAAAGCTCTTATTAACACCAAGCAGGTTTGGGGAGATCACCAGGGCGAGGGATGTAGCTCTATACAACAGGACCCGCACGGGAAACTCGTCCAGCAGGGGCTGGACTACCAAATTCAAGGGGGATACCTTGGGAATAAGCCGAAATGCCGCAAATGCCATCAACACCACACCGGGTCATGTGCGGAATCGTGTTGCCATAGGTGCAAGAAGACGGGACATATGGCTAGAGATTGTAGGAGCCCATATCCTACAAACCGAAACCAGCAGCAGCAGGGTAGCAAAAAGGGGTGTTTCCGTTGTGGGGCTGAAGGCCACCTTAAGAGGAACTGTCCGCAGATGAGGCAGAAACGCGACAACAGCAACAATGGAGCTCGGGGGCGGGCGTTCGTGATCGGCCAAGGTGAAGCAAGGAATGACCCCAATGTTGTGGCGGGTAAGTTCCTTCTTGACGACTTTTATGTTACAGCTTTATTTGATTCGGGCGCCGATACTAGCTACATGTCACTAGAAGTTAGTCGAATGCTTAAGCGTATTCCAACACCCTTGAACAACAAGCACACTATAGAGCTAGCAAATGGTAAGAGTTAGAGGCCACACACGTAGTCAAGAGTTGTAAACTTGTTCTTGCTAACCAGACCTTCTCTATCGACCTTATTCCTATTGTCTTGGGTAGTTTCGACGTTGTCATTGGGATGGATTGGTTATCCCAACACCGAGCAGAGATTCTTTGCAACGAGAAGGTTGTCCGTATTCCAGGTCCCGATGGTGAACCTCTTATGATTCATGGCGACAAGAGGAGTGCTGTTGAGAACGTCATTTCTCTCCTTAAGGCCCAAAAGTGCTTGCGAAAGGGGCACACTGCTATTTTGGCTCTCGTTACTGACACCTCAGAAAAAGAGAAGAAGATAGAAGATTTTCCAGTTGTACGCGATTATCCAGAGGTATTTCCTGAGGAATTACCTGGTCTTCCGCCTCATCGCCAAGTCGAGTTTCAGATCGAACTAGCTCCTGGAGCTGCGCCTATAGCTCGTGCACCTTATCGATTGGCCCCATCAGAGTTGAAAGAACTCTCCACGCAACTACAAGAACTCTTAGATAAGGGTTTCATTCGCCCAAGCTCATCGCCCTGGGGAGCTCCAGTATTATTTGTGAAGAAGAAAGACGGTACATTCAGAATGTGCATCGACTACCGGGAACTCAACAAGGTGACGGTGAAGAATCGTTATCCTCTACCGCGTATCGACGACTTGTTCGACCAGTTGCAAGGATCGAGCTACTATTCGAAGATCGATTTGAGATCGGGGTATCACCAGCTGAGAGTCCAGGAAGAGGACGTCTCCAAAACAGCTTTTAGAACTCGATACGGGCACTATGAGTTTTTGGTCATGCCTTTTGGGATGACAAACGCACCTGCGGTTTTCATGGACTTGATGAACCGAGTGTGCAAGCCTTACCTGGAAAAGTTCGTTATAGTCTTCATCGACGACATCCTGATCTATTCCAAGAGTCGGGAGGAACACGAGCAGCATCTGCGACTTATTCTGGAACTCCTTCGAACAGAACAGCTTTATGCAAAGTTCTCGAAATGCGACTTCTGGCTTCGAGAAGTCCATTTCCTAGGCCACGTGGTGAACAAGGATGGGATTCATGTTGATCCATCCAAGATAGACTCGATTAAGAACTGGCCTGCACCTCGTACACCAAAGGAAATTCGCCAATTCTTGGGTTTGGCGGGATACTACCGGAGATTCATAAAGGATTTTTCCAAGATTGCACAGCCTCTCACCTCACTAACGCAGAAGGGCGTTGTTTATCGCTGGGGAAACGCACAGGAATCAGCGTTTCAGCACCTAAAGGATAGACTTTGTAGCGCACCTATCCTTTCCTTGCCAGAAGGCACAGACGACTTTGTGGTTTACTGCGACGCATCAATTCAAGGTCTTGGCTGCGTGTTGATGCAACGGGATAAGGTTATAGCCTACGCCTCACGCCAACTCAAGGTTCATGAAAAGAACTACACTACGCACGATTTAGAGCTGGGAGCTGTTGTTTTTGCACTTAAGTTATGGCGGCATTACCTGTATGGTACCAAGTGCGCCATCTACACCGACCACAGGAGCCTCGAGCATATCTTCAAGCAGAAGGAACTGAATATGCGACAACGACGATGGGTCGAGCTGCTGAATGACTACGAGTGCTCAATCAGGTATCACCCGGGCAAGGCCAATGTGGTGGCTGACGCCCTCAGTCGGAAGGACGCTGCGCCTAAGCGCGTGCGAGCTTTACAACTCACGATCCATTCTAGTCTTCCTTCCCAAATACGAGCTGCTCAAATAGAAGCACTGAAACCAGAAAACGTCAGGGCTGAGGCCCTACGTGGATCAAGGCAACGATTAGAACAGAAGGAAGACGGTGCTTACTACGTAACGGGACGCGTTTGGGTCCCACTCTATGGCGACCTACGAGAGCTTGTGATGGACGAAGCACACAAGTCTCGCTACTCGGTACATCCTGGATCGGATAAGATGTATCATGACATCAAAACTACGTACTGGTGGCCTAGCATGAAGGCCCACATAGCAACTTATGTCAGCAAGTGTTTGACTTGTGCGAGAGTCAAGTCCGAATACCAGAAACCCTCAGGCCTGCTCCAACAACCAGAGATACCTCAGTGGAAATGGGAGCAAATTTCCATGGATTTTGTCACTGGCCTACCTAGATCCCAGCGTGGGAACGATACTATTTGGGTGATCGTGGATCGACTCACAAAATCTGCACACTTCTTGGCTATCAAGGAGACGGATAAGTTCTCCACGCTCGCAGAAATTTACATCAAAGAAGTTGTTTCGAGGCACGGGGTGCCCACCTCCATTATCTCGGATCGAGATGCACGTTTTACTTCCGAGCTGTGGCAAGCAATGCACAAATCCTTCGGCTCACGATTAGACATGAGCACAGCGTATCATCCTCAGACGGACGGGCAGTCCGAGCGCACTATTCAAACCTTAGAAGACATGCTTCGTGCATGTGTAATCGACTTTGGCAACCGCTGGGAAAAGCATCTGCCACTTGTGGAATTCTCGTACAATAACAGCTACCACACCAGCATTAAAGCTGCTCCGTTTGAGGCACTGTACGGACGTAAATGCCGGTCTCCTCTTTGCTGGGCAGAGGTGGGAGATAGTCAGATCACTGGTCCAGAATATGTGGTAGACACAACCGAGCAAATCGCTCAGATACGAAAACGCATGACGGCGGCTCGCGAACGTCAGAAAGTTTACGCCGACATGGGCAGGAAACCGCTTGAGCTCCAGGTTGGGGAGCGGGTACTACTCAAAGTTTCACCCTGGAAGGGTGTGGTTCGTTTTGGTAAACGCGGTAAACTCAACCCACGATACGTTGGACCCTTCGAGGTCATTGAGAAAATAGGCAGGGTGGCCTACAGACTAAACTTACCAGCGGAACTCGGAGCAGTTCACAACGTTTTTCACGTGTCGAATCTGAAGAAGTGTCCGTCAGATGAGACCCACGTAGTTCCTTTGAAGGAACTCACTATCGACGAGCAGTTACGATTCGTCGAGGAACCAGTTGAAATCACGGACCGGGATGTTAAGGTCCTCAAGAGCACTAGAATACCTCTCGTTCGAGTTCGTTGGAACTCACGTCGCGGCCCAGAGTTCACCTGGGAGCGCGAAGATCAGATGAAACAAAAGTATCCCCAACTGTTCGCAAACAGTACACCCACTACTGAGGCCGAAGCTACGGAATTTCGGGACGAAATTCCAGATCAACGGGGGGTGGATGTGACACCCCAGGAAAACCAGGAAAACCATACAACTTAACTAGCTTCCTCAGTGAGTGCTTACCAAATTTCGGGACGAAATTTCTTTCAACTTGGGGATGATGTGACAACTCGAAATTTAGAACCTTTCGTTGTAAGCTTAAACGTGTGACTAATTAAACTTATGTGACTTAATGAATGATAAGTGAACCTTTATATGATTATGTGTTATGTTACATGTGTGCTTATGTGTACGTATGCGAGTATGTATATGAACCGAGACAACACGAACCCGACTCGAGACCATGTGGTCTCGAGTGAACGATGCAACATTGGGCCGGTTGGGCCACACACACACACTTAGCCTATCCGAGAGCCCACTAGGGTGCATTACTAAGAGCGGATATATAAACTTGATAGTTAGACATGTTGCCATTTTTTATAACACTCATACTCTCCTCTACACACACACTCTCCATTCTCTCACTAAAACCCTAGACACCAAGCACCACACTCTCCCCCTTCATCTCGGATCCAAACCGGTGACCACAAGGAGACCCGACTAAGCTCATCATCATCACTCGGACACTTATCTTCCTTACCAACTCGGCACCACCTCACAATCGGTTAGTGATTTTTATGATGTTTGTTGTTGTTAAATGATGGCATGAGTGGTAGGATTTAACTAGTGAAGTTGTATGCTTGATGATGGTTGTGAACCGGATGTGTATGTTATGGATAATCGGTTAAACATGTCTTGACCTCGGATATATTGAATGATGTTTGATGATGTTGAGTTAGTGTTCAAGAAATCGATGCATAAATGTTCTATGTTATGTGTTTACATTCGGTTGATGATGATTATATGTTAGTGTGTTGATATAAGTTGAAATGATTGATGAATAGAAACCGAATACATGTAATCGGCTGTGGAATGTGCATGATTAGGATGATTCATTATGCTGATATCATAGGGTACATGTTGGTGTTGATAAGTTGTTGATTATGATTTGCTTGTTGGTTAAAGTTCATAGGAATATTTGATGAACATGATGAACACATGAAGAACTTGTTGAATATCATATGAACATGGTTGAATATTTGAAATCTGATTGTTTGATCCATTTTAGGAAATTGTTAGACAAATAAACATGTTTATGAGAGTAGTACAGACTGTTTCATGAAATCAAATTCTCATTGGATAGTACACTGTTCCGAATCAGCTTATGTCCACTCAAAACCATCAGTTGCGACTCGGAACCATGCATGATGAGTCGAAATCTCCCGGCTGCGACTCGAGCCCATGTGCATGTACACACTATTTGGGCTCTCACTGTTACGGGCCGAAGTGCTTGGGCCGGACTGTTGGGCCTTGTTCGCTTGTATACTGAACTCATAAGTGTCTTGTGAACCGTATGGTTATGAGTGTATGCCATAAATTATACCTGCATGCTACTTGCTATTAAACGTGTATGCCATACGTGCACTACTTGAATACGAACCTGATTGTATGATACAACTATGATAGGACGTGAGTAGCCACAACATTGCTTGTTTGACTTTTCTGTGTACCTACCGAGCAAACCAAGGTGAGTTCACACCCTCTACAAAGCATGGGATTCCCAGGGGTCGGGAATTGGGGTTAAGGAACATGGGTTCCTCGTCCTCCTTGGGTAGGACAGCAAAGGTTCAGGAATGTAATTCCTCGTCCTCACGGACAGATAACTCGCACTAGACCAAAACTCTATCACGAAGTCCCTCATCTTTGTATCGACTTAATCGCCGGGCCAATGGCGAGCGGGTCATTAGTTAGATAGCGCTATTTAGGTTTGACAAACCTCACACCGTGCCGCAGAGGACGGGCGTGAACTAATGGACTACTGGCACGTCAATGATGATAGACATTGACAGTTCAGGGCACATAAACATGACTACAGTCAGCAGTCGATATGGTAACGAGTCTAGTGTATACATGGGGTAGCCCCCACGGCCGAAATGCCAGATAACTAACACGGGGTAGCCCCCACGGCTGGATAGCCAGAGTAACCGGGAATAAACAAGTCACGTTTTAACTATGGGGTAACCCCCACGGCAGGATGCCAGCTAAAGGAAACTGTTTTCGAAACAACTTAAAACGAACACCCAACCGTGAACTCACTCAACTTGTTGTTGACTCGTTACTACATGCTTTGCAGGTCCTTAGGTTCTTAGCTGGAGCTTGCATGGAGGAGGATCGTTGTGGGACATGGACGACTGTGTGCCATGTTAAACCTTGGAACAATTAAACTTATGTTTTGATTTAAGACTTATGCTTCCGCTTGCAACTTAACTATGTTTTGTTTGAACACCAATTGTATTGGGTGGATTTTTATAACTACTTATATGCTTGTTCAATATGATTGGTGGCTGGATCCTGGTCAGTCACGCCTCCAAGCGGTGGTACTCCGCAGGTGGATTTTGGGGGTGTGACAAAACCAACAACCCAAGAATGGAATTGTCGAGTGAAAACACTTCACAACCTCCTAGAAGCAGCTTTTTTTGCCACCAGACCTTTCTCCATCGATTAGGAATCTGATGCCGTCACTAAACACATTCCTTAAATTGTAGCCATTTGTTGAGTGTTTTTTTTGTGTCTAATCCGCATATATATCACCATTGCGCTTGATTTTCTTGACTGTATATCTCTTAAATGTCAACATATACACGTGTGATTTAGTTTACGAAGATTTATCAATGCCGAGAACCTCGATCAGAGAGTAAAAATTGCTTAAGGCTCACAATGGTGTAAAATTAAAATGGGATATACCGGGCTAGGATTCGAGTTATAGGAACAAGGGCCAAACCAACCACCCAAGAATGAAATCGTCGAGCGAATACACTTGACAACCTCCTAGAAGCAGCTTTTCTTGCCACCAGACCTTTCTCCATCAATTAGGAATCTGATGCCGTCACTAAACACATTCCTTAAATTGTAGCTATTTGTTGAGTGTTTTTTTTATGTCTAATCCGCATATATATCACCATTGCCCTTGATTTTCTTGACTGTATATCTTTTAAATGTCAACATATACACGTGTGATTTTATTTACGAAGATTTTTCAATGCCGAGAACCTAGATCAAAGAGTAAAAAAGGTGTAAGGTTCACAATGGTGTAAAATTAAAATGGTATATACCAGGCTAGGATTCGAGTTTCAGGAACAGGGCCCAAACTAACCACCCAAGAATGGAATCGTCGAGCGAAAACACTTGACAGCCTCCTAAAAGCAGCTTTTCTTGCCACCAGACCTTTCTCCATCAATTAGGAATCTGATGCCGTCACTAAACACATTCCTTAAATTGTAGCCATTTGTTGAGTGTCTTTTTTGTGTCTAATCCGCATATATATCACCATTGCCCTTGATTTTCTTGACTGTATATCTCTTAAATGTCAACATATACACGTGTGATTTAGTTTACGAAGATTTTTCAATGCCGAGAACCTCGATCAGAGAGTAAAAAAGGCTTAAGGTTCACAATGATGCAAAATTAAAATGGGATATACCGGGCTAGGATTCGAGTTACAGGAACAAGGGACAAAACAACCACCCAAGAATGGAATCGTCGAACGAAAACACTTGACAACCTCCTAGAAGCAGCTTTTCTTGCCACCAGACCTTTCTCCATCAATTAGGAATCTGATGCCGTCACTAAACACATTCCTTAAATTGTAGCCATTTGTTGAGTGTTTTTTTTTTGGTTTTCTACTCCGCGTATATATCACCATTGCCCTTGATTTTCTTGACTGTATATCTCTTAAATGTCAACATATACACGTGTGATTTAGTTTACGAAGATTTTTCAATGCCGAGAACCTCGATCGGAGAGTAAAAAAGGCGTAAGGTTCACAATGGTGTAAAATTAAAATGGGATATACCGGGCTAGGATTCCAGTTACAGGAACAAGGGCCAAACCAACCACCCAAGAATGGAATCGTCGAGCGAAAACACTTGACAACCTCCTAGAAGCAGCTTTTCTTGCCACCAGACCTTTCTCCATCGATTAGGAATCGAATGCCGTCACTAAACACATTCCTTAAACTGTAGCCATTTGTTAAGTGTTTTTTTTGTGTCTAATCCGCATATATATCACCATTGCCCTTGATTTTCTTGACTGTATATCTCTTAAATGTCAACATATACATGCGTGATTTAGTTTACGAAGATTTTTCAATGCCGAGAACCTCGATCAGAGAATAAAAATGGCGTAAGGTTCACAATGGTGTAAAATTAAAATGGGATATACCGGGCTAGGATTCGAGTTACAGGAACAAGGGCCAAACCAACCACCCATGAATGGAATCGTCGAGCGAAAACACTTGACAACCTCCTAGAAGCAGCTTTTCTTGCCACCAGACCTTTCTCCATCAATTAGGAATCTGATGCCGTCACTAAACACATTCCTTAAATTGTAGCCATTTGTTGAGTGTTTTTTTTTGTGTCTAATCCCCATATATATCATCATTGCCCTTGATTTTCTTGACTGTATATCTCTTAAATGTCAACATATACACGTGTGATTTTATTTACGAAGATTTTTCAATGCCGAGAACCTCGATCAGAGAGTAAAAAAGGCGTAAGGTTCACAATGGTGTAAAATTAAAATGGTATATACCGGGCTAGGATTCGAGATTCAGGAAGAAGGGCCAAACCAACCACCCAAGAATGGAATCGTCGAGCGAAAACTCTTGACAGCCTCCTAGAAGCAGCTTTTCTTGCCACCAGACCTTTCTCCATCAATTAGGAATCTGATGCCGTCACTAAACACATTCCTTAAATTGTAGCCGTTTGTTGATTGTTTTTTTTTGGTGTCTAATCCGCATATATATCTCCATTGCCCTTGATTATCTTGACTGTATATCTCTTAAATGTCAATATATACACGTGTGATTTTGTTTACGAAGATTTTTCAATGCCAAGAACCTCGATCAGAGAGTAAAAAAGGCGTAAGGTTCACAATGGTGTAAAATTAAAATGGGATATACCGGGCTAGGATTCGAGTTACAGGAACAAGGGACAAAACAACCACCCAAGAATGGAATCGTCGAGCGAAAACACTTGACAACTTCCTAGAAGCAGCTTTTCTTGCAACCAGACCTTTCTCCATCAATTAGGAATCTGATGCCGTCACTAAACACATTCCTTAAATTGTAGCCATTTGTTGAGTGTTTTTTTTGGTGTCTAATCCGCATATATATCACCATTTCCCTTGATTTTCTTGACTGTATATCTCTTAAATGTCAACATATACACGTGTGATTTCGTTTACGAAGATTTTTCAATGCCGAGAACCTCGATCAAAGAGTAAAAATGGCGTAAGGTTCACAATGGTGTAAAATTAAAATGGGATATACCGGGCTAGGATTCGAGTTACAGGAACAAGGGCCAAACCAACCACCCAAGAATGGAATCGTCGAGTGAAAACACTTGACAACCTCCTTGAAGCAGCTTTTCTTGCCACCAGACCTTTCTCCATCAATTAGGAATTTAATGCCGTCACTAAACACATTCCTTAAATTGTAGCCATTTGTTGAGTGTTTTCTTTTGGTGTCTAATCCGCATATATATCACCATTTCCCTTGATTTTCTTGACTGTATATCTCTTAAATGTCAACATATACACGTGTGATTTAGTTTAAGAAGATTTTTCAATGCCGAGAACCTCGATCAGAGAGTAAAAAAGGCGTTAGGTTCACAATGGTGTAAGATTAAAATGGGATATACCGGGCTAGGATTCGAGTTACAAGAACAAGGGCCAAACCAACCACCCAAGAATGGAATCGTCGAGCGAAAACACATGACAACCTCCTATAAGCAGCTTTTCTTGCTACCAGACCTTTCTCCATCAATTAGGAATCTGATGTCGTCACTAAACACATTCCTTAAATTGTAGCCATTTGTTGAGTGTTTTTTTTGGTGTCTAATCTGCATATAAATCACCATTGCCCCTGATTTTCTTGACTGTATATCTCTTAAATGTCAACATATACACGTGTGATTTAGTTTACGAAAATTTTTCAATGCCGAGAACCTCGATCAGAGAGAAAAAAAAGGCGTGAGTTCACAATGGTGTAAAATTAAAATGGGATATACCGGGCTACGATTCGAGTTACAGGAACAAGGGCCAAACCAACCACCCTAGAATGGAATCGTCGAGCGAAAACACTTGACAACCTCCTAGAAGCAGCTTTTCTTGCAACCAGACATTTTCCATCAATTATAAATATGATGCCGTCACTAAACACATTCCTTAAATTGTAGCCATTTGTTGAGTGTTTTTTTTTGTGTCTAATCCGCATATATATCACCATTGCCCTTGATTTTCTTGACTGTATATCTCTTAAATGTCAACATATACACGTGTGATTTTATTTACGAAGATTTTTCAATGCCGAGAACCTCGATCAGAGAGTAAAAAAGGCGTAAGGTTCACAATGGTGTAAAATTAAAATGGGATATACCGGGCTAGGATTCGAGTTACAGGAACAAGGGCCAAACCAACCACCCAAGAATGGAATCGTCGAGTGAAAACACTTGACAACCTCCTTGAAGCAGCTTTTCTTGCCACCAGACCTTTCTCCATCAATTAGGAATTTAATGCCGTCACTAAACACATTCCTTAAATTGTAGCCATTTGTTGAGTGTTTTCTTTTGGTGTCTAATCCGCATATATATCACCATTTCCCTTGATTTTCTTGACTGTATATCTCTTAAATGTCAACATATACACGTGTGATTTAGTTTAAGAAGATTTTTCAATGCCGAGAACCTCGATCAGAGAGTAAAAAAGGCGTTAGGTTCACAATGGTGTAAGATTAAAATGGGATATACCGGGCTAGGATTCGAGTTACAAGAACAAGGGCCAAACCAACCACCCAAGAATGGAATCGTCGAGCGAAAACACATGACAACCTCCTATAAGCAGCTTTTCTTGCCACCAGACCTTTCTCCATCAATTAGGAATCTGATGTCGTCACTAAACACATTCCTTAAATTGTAGCCATTTGTTGAGTGTTTTTTTTGGTGTCTAATCTGCATATAAATCACCATTGCCCCTGATTTTCTTGACTGTATATCTCTTAAATGTCAACATATACACGTGTGATTTAGTTTAAGAAGATTTTTCAATGCCGAGAACCTCGATCAGAGAGTAAAAAAGGCGTTAGGTTCACAATGGTGTAAGATTAAAATGGGATATACCGGGCTAGGATTCGAGTTACAAGAACAAGGGCCAAACCAACCACCCAAGAATGGAATCGTCGAGCGAAAACACATGACAACCTCCTATAAGCAGCTTTTCTTGCCACCAGACCTTTCTCCATCAATTAGGAATCTGATGTCGTCACTAAACACATTCCTTAAATTGTAGCCATTTGTTGAGTGTTTTTTTTGGTGTCTAATCTGCATATAAATCACCATTGCCCCTGATTTTCTTGACTGTATATCTCTTAAATGTCAACATATACACGTGTGATTTAGTTTACGAAAATTTTTCAATGCCGAGAACCTCGATCAGAGAGAAAAAAAGGCGTGAGTTCACAATGGTGTAAAATTAAAATGGGATATACCGGGCTACGATTCAAGTTACAGGAACAAGGGCCAAACCAACCACCCTAGAATGGAATCGTCGAGCGAAAACACTTGACAACCTCCTAGAAGCAGCTTTTCTTGCAACCAGACATTTTCCATCAATTAGAAATATGATGCCGTCACTAAACACATTCCTTAAATTGTAGCCATTTGTTGAGTGTTTTTTTTTTGTGTCTAATCCGCATATATATCACCATTGCCCTTGATTTTCTTGACTGTATATCTCTTAAATGTCAACATATACACGTGTGATTTTATTTACGAAGATTTTTCAATGCCGAGAACCTCGATCAGAGAGTAAAAAAGGCGTAAGGTTCACAATGGTGTAAAATTAAAATGGGATATACCGGGCTAGGATTCGAGTTTCAGGAACAAGGGCCAAACCAACCACCCAAGAATGGAATTGTCGAGCGAAAACCCTTGACAGCCTCCTAGAAACAGCTTTTCTTGCCAACAGACCTTTCTCTATCAATTAGGAATCTGATGCCGTCACTAAACCCATTCCTTAAATAGTAGCCATTTGTTGAGTGTTTTTTTTTGGTGTCTAATAAACCTTATATATCACCATTGCCCTTGATTTTCTTGACTGTATATCTCTTAAATGTCAACATATACACGTGTGATTTTATTTACGATGATTTTTCAATGCCGAGAACCTCGATCAGAGAGTAAAAAAGGCGTAAGGTTCACAATGGTGTAAAATTAAAATGATAAATACCGGGCTAGGATTCGAGTTTTAGGAACAAGGGCCAAACCAACCACCCAAGAATGGAATCGTCGAGCGAAAACTCTTGACAGCCTCCTAGAAGCAGCTTTTCTTGCCACCAGACCTTTCTCCATCAATTAGGAATCTGATGCCGTCACTAAACACATTCCTTAAATTGTAGCCGTTTGTTGATTGTTTTTTTTTTGGTGTCTAATCTGCATATATATCTCCATTGCCCTTGATTTTCTTGAGTGTATATCTCTTAAATGTCAACATATACACGTGTGATTTTGTTTACGAAGATTTTTCAATTCCGAGAACCTCGATCAGAGAGTAAAAAAGGCGTAAGGTTCTCAATGGTGTAAAATTAAAATGGGATATACCGGGCTAGGATTCGAGTTACAGGAACAAGGGACAAAACAACCACCCAAGAATGGAATCCTCGAGCGAAAACACTTGACAACTTCCTAGAAGCAGCTTTTCTTGCAACCAGACCTTTCTCCATCAATTAGGAATCTGATGCCGTCACTAAACACATTCCTTAAATTGTTCCCATTTGTTGAGTGTTTTTTTTGGTGTCTAATCCGCATATATATCACCATTGCCCTTGATTTTCTTGACTGTTTATCTCTTAAATGTCAACATATAAACGTGTGATTTCGTTTACGAAGATTTTTCAATGCCGAGAACCTCGATCAGAGAGTAAAAATGGCGTAAGGTTCACAATGGTGTAAAATTAAAATGGGATATACCGGGCAAGGATTCGAGTTACAGGAACACGGGCCAAACCAACCACCCAAGAATGGAATCGTCGAGTGAAAACACTTGACAACCTCCTAGAAGCAGCTTTTCTTGCCACCAGACCTTTCTCCATCAATTAGGAATTTGATGCCGTCACTAAACACATTCCTTAAATTGTAGCAATTTGTTGAGTGTTTTCTTTTGGTGTCTAATCCGCATATATATCACCATTTCCCTTGATTTTCTTGACTGTACATCTCTTAAATGTCAACATATACACGTGTGATTTAGTTTAAGAAGATTTTTCAATGCCGAGAACCTCGATCAGAGAGTAAAAAAACGCGTTAGGTTCACAATGGTGTAAGATTAAAATTGGATATACCGGGCTAGGATTCGAGTTACAAGAACAAAGGCCAAACCAACCACCCAAGAATGGAATCGTCGAGCGAAAACACATGACAACCTCCTATAAGCATCTTTTCTTGCCACCAGACCTTTCTCCATCAATTAGGAATCTGATGCCGTCACTAAACACATTCCTTAAATTGTAGCCATTTGTTGAGTGTTTTTTTTGTGTCTAATCCGCATATATATCACCATTGCCCTTGATTTTCTTGACTGTATATCTCTTAAATGTCAACATATACACGTGTGATTTTATTTACGAAGATTTTTCAATGCCGAGAACCTCGATCGGAGAGTAAAAAAGACGTAAGGTTCACAATGGTGTAAAATTAAAATGGGATATACCGGGCTAGAATTCGAGTTACAGGACCAAGGGCCAAACCAACCACCCAAGAATGGAATCGTCGAGCGAAAACACTTCACAACCTCCTAGAAGCAGCTTTTCTTGCCACCAGACCTTTCTCCATCGATTAGGAATCTGATGCCGTCACTAAACACATTCCTTAAATTGTAGCCATTTGTTGAGTGTTTTTTTTTTGTGTCTAATCCGCATATATATCACCATTGCCCTTGATTTTCTTGACTGTATATCTCTTAAATGTCAACATATACACGTGTGATTTAGTTTACGAAGATTTATCAATGCCGAGAACCTCGATCAGAGAGTAAAAATGGCGTAAGGTTCACAATGGTGTAAAATTAAAATGGGATATACCGGGCTAGGATTCGAGTTATAGGAACAAGGGCCAAACCAACCACCCAAGAATGAAATCGTCGAGCGAATACACTTGACAACCTCCTAGAAGCAGCTTTTCTTGCCACCTGACCTTTCTCCATCAATTAGGAATCTGATGCCGTCACTAAACACATTCCTTAAATTGTAGCTATTTGTTGAGTGTTTTTTTTGGTGTCTAATCCGCATATATATCACCATTGCCCTTGATTTTCTTGACTGTATATCTTTTAAATGTCAACATATACACGTGTGATTTTATTTACGAAGATTTTTCAATGCCGAGAACCTCGATCAAAGAGTAAAAAGGTGTAAGGTTCACAATGGTGTAAAATTAAAATGGTATATACCAGGCTAGGATTCGAGTTTCAGGAACAGGGGCCAAACTAACCACCCAAGAATGGAATCGTCGAGCGAAAACACTTGACAGCCTCCTAGAAGCAGCTTTTCTTGCCACCAGACCTTTCTCCATCAATTAGGAATCTGATGCCGTCACTAAACACATTCCTTAAATTGTAACCATTTGTTGAGTGTTTTTTTTTTGTGTCTAATCCGCATATATATCACCATTGCCCTTGATTTTCTTGACTGTATATCTCTTAAATGTCAACATATACACGTGTGATTTAGTTTACGAAGATTTTTCAATGCCGAGAACCTCGATCAGAGAGTAAAAAAGGCGTAAGGTTCACAATGGTGCAAAATTAAAATAGGATATACCGGGCTAGGATTCGAGTTACAGGAACAAGGGACAAAACAACCACCCAAGAATGGAATCGTCGAACGAAAACACTTGACAACCTCCTAGAAGCAGCTTTTCTTGCCACCAGACCTTTCTCCATCAATTAGGAATCTGATGCCGTCACTAAACACATTCCTTAAATTGTAGCCATTTGTTGAGTGTTTTTTTTTTGTGTCTAATCCGCATATATATCACCATTGCCCTTGATTTTCTTGACTGTATATCTCTTAAATGTCAACATATACACGTGTGATTTTATTTACGAAGATATTTCAATGCCGAGAACCTCGATCGGAGAGTAAAAAAGACGTAAGGTTCACAATGGTGTAAAATTAAAATGGGATATACCGGGCTAGAATTCGAGTTACAGGACCAAGGGCCAAACCAACCACCCAAGAATGGAATCGTCGAGCGAAAACACTTCACAACCTCCTAGAAGCAGCTTTTCTTGCCACCAGACCTTTCTCCATCGATTAGGAATCTGATGCCGTCACTAAACACATTCCTTAAATTGTAGCCATTTGTTGAGTGTTTTTTTTGTGTCTAATCCGCATATATATCACCATTGCCCTTGATTTTCTTGACTGTATATCTCTTAAATGTCAACATATACACGTGTGATTTAGTTTACGAAGATTTATCAATGCCGAGAACCTCGATCAGAGAGTAAAAATGGTGTAAGGTTCACAATGGTGTAAAATTAAAATGGGATATACCGGCTAGGATTCGAGTTATAGAAACAAGGGCCAAACCAACCACCCAAGAATGAAATCGTCGAGTGAATACACTTGACAACCTCCTAGAAGCAGCTTTTCTTGCCACCTGACCTTTCTCCATCAATTAGGAATCTGATGCCATCACTAAACACATTCCTTAAATTGTAGCTATTTGTTGAGTGTTTTTTTTGGTGTCTAATCCGCATATATATCACCATTGCCCTTGATTTTCTTGACTGTATATCTTTTAAATGTCAACATATACACGTGTGATTTTATTTACGAAGATTTTTCAATGCCGAGAACCTCGATCAAAGAGTAAAAAAGGTGTAAGGTTCACAATGGTGTAAAATTAAAATGGTATATACCAGGCTAGTATTCGAGTTTCAGGAACAGGGGCCAAACTAACCACCCAAGAATGGAATCGTCGAGCGAAAACACTTGACAGCCTCCTAGAAGCAGATTTTCTTGCCACCAGACCTTTCTCCATCAATTAGGAATCTGATGCCGTCACTAAACACATTCCTTAAATTGTAACCATTTGTTGAGTGTTTTTTTTTCGTCTAATCCGCATATATATCACCATTGCCCTTGATTTTCTTGACTGTATATCTCTTAAATGTCAACATATACACGTGTGATTTAGTTTACGAAGATTTTTCAATGCCGAGAACCTCGATTAGAGAGTAAAAAAGGCGTAAGGTTCACAATGGTGCAAAATTAAAATGGGATATACCGGGCTAGGATTCGAGTTACAGGAACACGGGACAAAACAACCACCCAAGAATGGAATCGTCGAACGAAAACACTTGACAACCTCCTAGAAGCAGCTTTTCTTGCCACCAGACCTTTCTCCATCAATTAGGAATCTGATGCCGTCACTAAACACATTCCTTAAATTGTAGCCATTTGTTGAGTGTTTTTTTTTTGTTGTCTACTCCGCATATATATCACCATTGCCCTTGATTTTCTTGACTGTATATCTCTTAAATGTCAACATACACACGTGTGATTTAGTTTACGAAGATTTTTCATTGCCGAGAACCTCGATCGGAGAGTAAAAAGGCGTAAGGTTCACAATGGTGTAAAATTAAAATGGGATATACCGGGCTAGGATTCGAGTTACAGGAACAAGGGCCAAACCATCCACCCAAGAATGGAATCGTCGAGCGAAAACACTTGACAACCTCCTAGAAGCAGCTTTTCTTGCCACCAGACCTTTCTCCATCAATTAGGAATCTGATGCCGTCACTAAACACATTCCTTAAATTGTAGCCATTTGTTGAGTGTTTTTTTTTTGTGTCTAATCCCCATATATATCATTATTGCCCTTGATTTTCTTGACTGTATATCTCTTAAATGTCAACATATACACGTGTGATTTCATTTACGAAGATTTTACAATGCCGAGAACCTCGATCAGAGAGTAAAAAAGGCGTAAGGTTCACAATGGTGTAAAATTAAAATGGTATATACCGGGCTAGGATTCGAGTTTCAGGAACAAGGGCCAAACCAACCACCCAAGAATGGAATCGTCGAGCGAAAATTCTTGACAGCCTCCTAGAAGCAGCTTTTCTTGCCACCAGACCTTTCTCCATCAATTAGCAATCTGATGCCGTCACTAAACACATTCCTTAAATTGTAGCTGTTTGTTGATTGTTTTTTTTGGTGTCTAATCCGCATATATATCTCCATTGCCCTTGATTATCTTGACTGTATATCTCTTAAATGTCAATATATACACGTGTGATTTTGTTTATGAAGATTTTTCAATGCCGAGAACCTCGATCAGAGAGTAAAAAATGCGTAAGGTTCACAATGGTGTAAAATTAAAATGGGATATACCGGGCTAGGATTAGAGTTACAGGAACAAGGGACAAAACAACCACCCAAGAATGGAATCGTCGAGCGAAAACACTTGACAACTTCCTAGAAGCAGCTTTTCTTGCAACCAGACCTTTCTCCATCAATTAGGAATCTGAAGCCGTCACTAAACACATTCCTTAAATTGTAGCCATTTGTTGAGTGTTTTTTTTGGTGTCTAATCCGCATATATATCACCATTGCCCTTAATTTTCTTGACTGTATATCTCTTAAATGTCAACATTTACACGTGTGATTTCGTTTACGAAGATTTTTCAATGCCGAGAACCTCGATCAAAGAGAAAAAATGGCGTAAGGTTCACAATGGTGTAAAATTAAAATGGGATATACCGGGCTAGGATTCGAGTTACAGGAACAAGGGCCAAACCAACCACCCAAGAATGGAATCGTCGAGTGAAAACACTTGACAACCTCCTAGAAGCAGCTTTTCTTGCCACCAGACCTTTATCTATCAATTAGGAATTTGATGCCGTCACTAAACACATTCCTTAAATTGTAGCCATTTGTTGAGTGTTTTCTTTTGGTGTCTAATCCGCATATATATCACCATTTCCCTTGATTTACTTGACTGTATATCTCTTAAATGTCAACATATACACGTGTGATTTAGTTTAAGAAGATTTTTCAATGCCGAGAACCTCGATCAGAGAGTAAAAAAGGCGTTAGGTTCACAATGGTGTAAGATTAAAATGGTATATACCGGGCTAGGATTCGAGTTACAAGAACAAGGGCCAAACCAACCACCCAAGAATGGAATCGTCAAGCGAAAACACATGACAACCTCCTATAAGCAGCTTTTCTTGCCACCAGACCTTTCTCCATCAATTAGGAATCTGATGTCGTCACTAAACACATTCCTTAAATTGTAGCCATTTGTTGAGTGTTTTTTTTGGTGTCTAATCCGCATATATATCACCATTGCCCTTGATTTTCTTGACTGTATATCTCTTAAATGTCAACATATAAACGTGTGATTTAGTTTACGAAAATTTTTCAATTCCGAGAACCTCGATCAGAGAGTAAAAAAGGCGTGAGTTCACAATGGTGTAAAATTAAAATGGGATATACCGGGCTACGATTCGAGTTACAGGAACAAGGGCCAAACCAACCACCCTAGAATGGAATCGTCGAGCGAAAACACTTGACAACCTCCTAGAAGCAGCTTTTCTTGCAGCCAGACATTTTCCATCAATTAGAAATATGATGCCGTCACTAAACACATTCCTTAAATTGTAGCCATTTGTTGATTGTTTTTTTTTTGTGTCTAATCCGCATATATATCACCATTGCCCTTGATTTTCTTGACTGTATATCTCTTAAATGTCAACATATACATGTGTGATTTTATTTACAAAGATTTTTCAATGCCGAGAACCTCGATCAGAGAGTAAAAAAGGCGTAAGGTTCACAATGGTGTAAAATTAAAATGGGATATACCGGGCTAGGATTCGAGTTACAGGAACAAGGGCCAAACCAACCACCCAAGAATGGAATCGTCGAGCGAAAACACATGACAACCTCCTATAAGCAGCTTTTCTTGCCACCAGACCTTTCTCCATCAATTAGGAATCTGATGTCGTCACAAAACACATTCCTTAAATTGTAGCCATTTGTTGAGTGTTTTTTTGGTGTCTAATCCGCATATATATCACCATTGCCCTTGATTTTCTTGACTGTATATCTCTTAAATGTCAACATATATACGTGTGATTTCGTTTACGAAGATTTTTCAATGCCGAGAACCTCGATCAAAGAGTAAAAATGGCGTAAGGTTCACAATAGTGTAAAATTAAAATGGGATATACCGGGCTAGGATTCGAGTTACAGGAACAAGGGCCAAACCAACCACCCAAGAATGGAATCGTCGAGTGAAAACACTTGACAACCTCCTAGAAGCAGCTTTTCTTGCCACCAGACCTTTCTCCATCAATTAGGAATTTGATGCCGTCACTAAACACATTCCTTAAATTGTAGCCATTTGTTGAGTGTTTTCTTTTGGTGTCTAATCCGCATATATATCACCATTTTCCTTGATTTTCTTGACTGTATATCTTTTAAATGTCAACATATACACATGTGATTTAGTTTAAGAAGATTTTTCAATGCCGAAAACCTCGATCGGAGAGTAAAAAAGGCGTTAGGTTCACAATGGTGTAAGATTAAAATGGGATATACCGGGCTAGGATTCGAGTTACAAGAACAAGGGCCAAACCAACCACCCAAGAATGGAATCGTCGAGCGAAAACACATGACAACCTCCTATAAGCAGCTTTTCTTGCCACCAGACCTTTCTCCATCAATTAGGAATCTGATGTCGTCACTAAACACATTCCTTAAATTGTAGCCATTTGTTGAGTGTTTTTTTTGGTGTCTAATCCGCATATATATCACCATTGCCCTTGATTTTCTTGACTGTATATCTCTTAAATGTCAACATATACATGTGTGATTTAGTTTACAAAAATTCTTCAATGCCGAGAACCTCGATCAGAGAGTAAAAAAGGCGTGAGTTCACAATGGTGTAATATTAAAATGAGATATACTGGGCTACGATTCGAGTTACAGGAACAAGGGCCAAACCAACCACCCTAGAATGGAATCTTCGAGTGAAAACACTTGACAACCAACTAGAAGCAGCTTTTCTTGCAACCAGATATTTTCCATCAATTAGAAATTTGATGCCGTCACTAAACACATTCCTTAAATTGTAGCCATTTGTTGAGTGTTTTCTTTTGGTGTCTAATCCGCATATATATCACCATTTCCCTTGATTTTCTTGACTGTATATCTCTTAAATGTCAACATATACACGTGTGATTTAGTTTAAGAAGATTTTTCAATGCCGAAAACCTCGATCGGAGAGTAAAAAAGGCGTTAGGTTCACAATGGTGTAAGATTAAAATGGGATATACCGGGCTAGGATTCGAGTTACAAGAACAAGGGCCAAACCAACCACCCAAGAATGGAATCGTCGAGCGAAAACACATGACAACCTCCTATAAGCAGCTTTTCTTGCCACCAGACCTTTCTCCATCAATTAGAAATCTGATGCCGTCACTAAACACATTCCTTAAATAGTAGCCATTTGTTGAGTGTTTTTTTTTGGTTGTCTAATCCGCATATATATCACCATTGCCCTTGATTTTCTTGACTGTATATCTCTTAAATGTCAACATATACACGTGTGATTTTATTTACGAAGATTTTCAATGCCGAGAACCTCGATCAAAGAGTAAAAAAGGTGTAAGGTTCACAATGGTGTAAAATTAAAATGGTATATACCGGGCTAGGATTCGAGTTTCAGGAACAAGGGCCAAACCAACCACCTAAGAATGGAATCGTCGAGCGAAAAAACTTAACAGCCTCCTAGAAGCAGCTTTTCTTGCCACCAGACCTTTTCCATCAATTAGGAATCTGATGCCGTCACTAAACACATTCCTTAAATTGTAGCCATTTGTTGAGTGTTTTTTTTTTGGTGTCTAATCCGCATATATATCACCATTGCCCTTGATTTTCTTGACTGTATATCTCTTAAATGTCAACATATACACGTGTGATTTAGTTTATGAAGATTTTTGAATGCCGAGAACCTCGGTCGGAGATTAATAAAGGCGTCAGGTTCACAATGTTGTAAAATTAAAATGAGATATACCTGGCTAGGATTCGAGTTACAGGAACAAGTGCCAAACCAACCACCCAAGAATGGAATCGTCGAGCGAAAACACTTGACAACCTCCTAGAAGCAGCTTTTCTTGCCACCAGACCTTTCTCCATCAATTAGGAATCTGATGACGTTACTAAACACATTCCTTAAATTGTAGCCATTTGTTAAGTGTTTTTTTTTTGTCTAATCCACATATATATCACCATTGCCCTTGATTTTCTTGACTGTATATCTCATAAATGTCAACATATATATGTGTGATTTTATTTACGAAGATTATTCAATGCCGAGAACCTCGATCAGAGAGTAAAAAAGGCGTAAGGTTCACAATGGTGTAAAATTAAAATGGGATATACCGGGCTAGGATTCGAGTTTCAGGAACAAGGGCCAAACCAACCACCCAAGAATGGAATCGTCGAGTGAAAACACTTGACAGCCTCCTAGAAACAGCTTTTCTTGCCACCAGACCTTTCTCCATCAATTAGGAATCTGATGCCGTCACTAAACACATTCCTTAAATAGTAGCCATTTGTTGAGTGTTTTTTTTTGTTGTCTAATCCGCATATATATCACCATTGCCCTTGATTTTCTTGACTGTATATCTCTTAAATGTCAACATATACACGTGTGATTTTATTTACGACGATTTTTCAATGCCGAGAACCTCGATCAGAGAGTAAAAAAGGCGTAAGGTTCACAATGGTGTAAAATTAAAATGGTATATACCGGGCTAGAATTCGAGTTTCAGGAACAAGGGCCAAAACCAACCACCCAAGAATGGAATCGTCGAGCGAAAACACTTGGCAGCCTCCTAGAAGCAGCTTTTCTTGCCACCAGACCTTTCTCCATCAATTAGGAATCTGATGCCGTCACTAAGCACATTCCTTAAATTGTAGACATTTGTTGAGTGTTTTTTTGGGGTCTAATCCGCATATATATCACCATTGCCCTTGATTTTCTTGACTGTATATCTCTTAAATGTCAACATATACACGTGTGATTTAGTTTACGAAGGTTTTTCAATGCCGAGAACCTCGATCAGAGAGTAAAAAAGGTGTATGGTTCACAATGGTGTAAAATTAAAATGGGATATACCGGGCTAGGATTCGAGTTACAGGAACAAGGGACAAAACAACCACCCAAGAATGGAATCGTCGAGGGAAAACAATTGACAACCTCCTAGAAGCAGCTTTTCTTGCCACCAGACCTTTCTCCATCAACTAGGAATCTGATGCCGTCACTAAACACATTCCTTAAATTGTAGCCATTTGTTGAGTTTTTTTTTTTGTGTCTAATCCGCATATATATCACCATTGCCCTTGATTTTCTTGACTGTATATCTCTTAAATATCAACTTATACACGTGTGATTTAGTTTACGAAGATTTTTCAATGCCGAGAACCTCGATCAGAGAGTAAAAAAGGCGTAAGCTTCACAATGGTGTAAAATTAAAATGGGATATACCGGGCTAGGATTCGAGTTATAGGAACAAGGGCCAAACCAACCACCCAAGAATGGAATCGTCGAGCGAAAACAATTGACAATCTCCTAGGATCAGCTTTTCTTACCACCAGACCTTTCTCCATCAATTAGGAATTTGATGCCATCACTAAACACTTTCCTTAAATTGTAGCCATTTGTTGGGTGTTTTTTTTTGGTGTCTAATCCGCATATATATCACCATTTCCCTTGATTTTCTTGACTGTATATCTCTTAAATGTCAACATATACACGTGTGATTTAGTTTACGAAGATTTTTCAATGCCGAGAACCTCGATCAGAGAGTAAAAAAGGCGTAAGGTTCACAATGGTGTAAGATTAAAATGGGATATACCGGGCTAGGATTCGAGTTACAGGAACAAGGGACAAAACAACCACCCAAGAATTGAATCGTCGAGCGAAAACAATTGACAACCTCCTAGGAGCAGCTTTTCTTGCCACCAGACCTTTCTCCATCGATTAGGAATCTGATGCCGTCACCAAACACATTCCTTAAATTGTAGCCATTTGTTGAGTGTTTTTTTTGGTGTCTAATCCGCATATATATCACCATTGCCCTTGATTTTCTTGACTGTATATCTCTTAAATGTCAACATATACACGTGTGATTTAGTTGATAAGGATTTCTCAATGCCGAGAACCTCGGTCAGAGAGTAAAAAAGGCGTAAGGTTCACAATGGTGTAAAATTAAAATGGGATATACCGGGCTAGGATTCGAGTTACAGGAACAAGGGACAAAACAACCACCCAAGAATGGAATCGTCGAGCGAAAACAATTGACAACCTCCTAGAAGCAGCTTTTCTTGCCACCAGACCTTTCTCCATCAATTAGGAATCTGATGCCGTCACTAAACACATTCCTTAAATTGTAGCCATTTGTTGAGTTTTTTTTTTGTGTCTAATCCGCATATATATCACCATTGCCCTTGATTTTCTTGACTGTATATCTCTTAAATATCAACATATACACGTGTGATTTAGTTTACGAAGATTTTTCAATGCCGAGAACCTCAATCAGAGAGTAAAAAAGGCGTAGGCTTCACAATGGTGTAAAATTAAATTGGGATATATCGGGCTAGGATTCGAGTTACAGGAACAAGGGCCAAACCAACCACCCTGGAATGGAATCGTCGAGCGAAAACACTTGACAACCTCCTAGAAGCAGCTTTTCTTACCACCAGACCTTTCTCCATCAATTAGGAATTTGATGCCATCACTAAACACATTCCTTAAATTGTAGCCATTTGTTGAGTGTTTTTTTTTTTGGTGTCTAATCCGCATATATATCACCATTTCTCTTGATTTTCTTGACTGTATATCTCTTAAATGTCAACATATACACGTGTGATTTAGTTTACGAAGATTTTTCAATGCCGAGAACCTCGATCAGAGAGTAAAAAAGCCGTGAGGTTCACAATGGTGTAAGATTAAAATGGGATATACCGGGCTAGGATTCGAGTTACAAGAACAAGGGCCAAACCAACCACCCAAGAATGGAATCGTCGAGCGAAAACACATGACAACACCCTAGAAGCAGCTTTTTTTGCCACCAGACCTTTCTCCATCAATTAGGAATCTGATGGCGTCACTAAACACATTCCTTAAATTGTAGCCATTTGTTGAGTGTTTTTTTTGGTGTCCAATCTGCATATATATCACCATTTCCCTTGATTTTCTTGACTGTATATCTCTTAAATGTCAACAAATACACGTGTGATTTAGTTTACGAAGATTTTTCAATGCCGAGAACCTCGATCAGAGAGTAAAAAAGGCGTAAGGTTCACAATGGGGTAAGATTAAAATGGGATATACCGGGCTAGGATTCGAGTTTCAGGAACATGGGCCAAACCAACCACCCAAGAATGCAATTGTCGAGCGAAAACACTTGACAACCTCCTAGAAACAGCTTTTCTTGCCACCAGACCTTTCTCCATCAATTAGGAATCTGATGCCGTCACTAAACACATTCCTTAAATAGTAGCCATTTGCTGAGTGTTTTTTTTTGGTTGTCTAATCCGCATATATATCACCATTGCCCTTGATTTTCTTGACTGTATATCTCTTAAATGTCAACATATACACGTGTGATTTTATTTACGAAGATTTTCAATGCCGAGAACCTCGATCAGAGAGTAAAAAAGGTGTAAGGTTCACAATGGTGTAAAATTAAAATGGTATATACCGGGCTAGGATTCGAGTTTCAGGAACAAGGGCCAAACCAACCACCTAAGAATGGAATCGTCGAGCGAAAAAACTTAACAGCCTCCTAGAAGCAGCTTTTCTTGCCACCAGACCTTTTCCATCAATTAGGAATCTGATGCCGTCACTAAACACATTCCTTAAATTGTAGCCATTTGTTGAGTGTTTTTTTTGGTGTCTAATCCGCATATATATCACCATTGCCCTTGATTTTCTTGACTGTATATCTCTTAAATGTCAACATATACACGTGTGATTTAGTTTATGAAGATTTTTGAATGCCGAGAACCTCGGTCGGAGATTAAAAAAGGCGTCAGGTTCACAATGGTGTAAAATTAAAATGAGATATACCGGGCTAGGATTCGAGTTACAGGAACAAGTGCCAAACCAACCACCCAAGAATGGAATCGTCGAGCGAAAACACTTGACAACCTCCTAGAAGCAGCTTTTCTTGCCACCAGACCTTTCTCCATCAATTAGGAATCTGATGACGTTACTAAACACATTCCTTAAATTGTAGCCATTTGTTAAGTGTTTTTTTTTGTCTAATCCACATATATATCACCATTGCCCTTGATTTTCTTGACTGTATATCTCATAAATGTCAACATATATATATGTGTGATTTTATTTACGAAGATTATTCAATGCCGAGAACCTCGATCAGAGAGTAAAAAAGGCGTAAGGTTCACAATGGTGTAAAATTAAAATGGGATATACCGGGCTAGGATTCGAGTTTCAGGAACAAGGGCCAAACCAACCACCCAAGAATGGAATCGTCGAGTGAAAACACTTGACAGCCTCCTAGAAACAGCTTTTCTTGCCACCAGACCTTTCTCCATCAATTAGGAATCTGATGTCGTCACTAAACACATTCCTTAAATTGTAGCCATTTGTTGAGTGTTTTTTTTGGTGTCTAATCCGCATATATATCACCATTGCCCTTGATTTTCTTGACTGTATATCTGTTAAATGTCAACAAGTTTACGAAGATTTTTCAATGTCGAGAACCTCGATCAGAGAGTACAAAAGGCGTAAGGTTCACAATGGTGTAAAATTAAAATAGGATATACCGGACTAGGATTCGAGTTATAGGAACAAGGGCCAAACCAACCACCCAAGAATGGAATCGTCGAGCGAAAACACTTGACAACCTCCTAGAAGCAGCTTTTATTGCCACCAGACCTTTCTCCATCAATTAGGAATCTGATGCCGTCACTAAACACATTCCTTAAATTGTAGCCATTTGTTGAGTGTTTTTTTTTTGTTGTCTAATCCGCATATATATCACCATTGCCCTTGATTTTCTTGACTGTATATCTCTTAAATGTCAACATATACACGTGTGATTTTATTTACGACGATTTTTCAATGCCGAGAACCTCGATCAGAGAGTAAAAAAGGCGTAAGGTTCACAATGGTGTAAAATTAAAATGGTATATACCGGGCTAGAATTCGAGTTTCAGGAACAAGGGCCAAAACCAACCACCCAAGAATGGAATCGTCGAGCGAAAACACTTGGCAGCCTCCTAGAAGCAGCTTTTCTTGCCACCAGACCTTTCTCCATCAATTAGGAATCTGATGCCGTCACTAAGCACATTCCTTAAATTGTAGACATTTGTTGAGTGTTTTTTTGGTGTCTAATCCGCATATATATCACCATTGCCCTTGATTTTCTTGACTGTATATCTCTTAAATGTCAACATATACACGTGTGATTTAGTTTACGAAGATTTTTCAAGGCCGAGAACCTCGATCAGAGAGTAAAAAAGGCGTATGGTTCACAATGGTGTAAAATTAAAATGGGATATACCGGGCTAGGATTCGAGTTACAGGAACAAGGGACAAAACAACCACCCAAGAATGGAATCGTCGAGCGAAAACAATTGACAACCTCCTAGAAGCATCTTTTCTTGCCACTAGACCTTTCTCCATCAACTAGGAATCTGATGCCGTCACTAAACACATTCCTTAAATTGTAGCCATTTGTTGAGTGTTTTTTTTTTTGTGTCTAATCCGCATATATATCACCATTGCCCTTGATTTTCTTGACTGTATATCTCTTAAATATCAACATATACACGTGTGATTTAGTTTACGAAGATTTTTCAATGCCGAGATCCTCGATCAGAGAGTAAAAAAGGTGTAGGCTTCACAATGGTGTAAAATTAAAATGGGATATACCGGGCTAGGATTCGAGTTACAGGAACAAGGGCCAAACCAACCACCCAAGAATGGAATCGTCGAGCGAAAACAATTGACAACCTCCTAGAAGCAGCTTTTCTTGCCACCAGACCTTTCTCCATCAACTAGGAATCTGATGCCGTCACTAAACACATTCCTTAAATTGTAGCCATTTGTTGAGTGTTTTTTTTTTGTGTCTAATCCGCATATATATCACCATTGCCCTTGATTTTCTTGACTGTATATCTCTTAAATACCAACATATACACGTGTGATTTAGTTTACGAAGATTTTTCAATGCCGATAACCTCGATCAGAGAGTAAAAAAGGCGTATGGTTCACAATGGTGTAAAATCAAAATGGGATATACCGGGCTAGGATTCGAGTTACAGGAACAAGGGACAAAACAACCACCTAAGAATGGAATCGTCGAGCGAAAACAATTGACAACCTCCTAGAAGCAGCTTTTCTTACCACCAGACCTTTCTCCATCAATTAGGAATTTGATGCCATCACTAAACACATTCCTTAAATTGTAGCCATTTGTTGAGTGTTTTTTTTGGTGTCTAATCCGCATATATATCACCATTTCCCTTGATTTTCTTGACTGCATATCTCTTAAATGTCAACATATACACGTGTGATTTAGTTTACGAAGATTTTTCAATGCCGAGAACCTCGATCAGAGAGTAAAAAAAGCGTAAGGTTCACAATGGTGTAAGATTAAAATGGGATATACCGGGCTAGGATTCGAGTTACAAGAACAAGGGCCAAACCAACCACCCAAGAATGGAATCGTCGAGCGAAAACACATGATAACACCCTAGAAGCAGCTTTTTTTGCCACCAGACCTTTCTCCATCAATTAGGAATCTGATGGCGTCACTAAACACATTCCTTAAATTGTAGCCATTTGTTGAGTGTTTTTTTTGGTGTCTAATCCGCTTATATATCACCATTTCCCTTGATTTTCTTGACTGTATATCTCTTAAATGTCAACATATACACGTGTGATTTAGTTTACGAAGATTTTTCAATGCCGAGAACCTCGATCAGAGAGTAAAAAAGGCGTAAGGTTCACAATGGTGTAAGATTAAAATGGGATATACCGGGCTAGGATTCGAGTTACAGGAACAAGGGATAAAACAACCACCCAAGAATTGAATCGTCGAGCGAAAACAATTGACAACCTCCTAGGAGCAGCTTTTCTTGCCACCAGACCTTTCTCCATCGATTAGGAATCTGATGCCGTCACCAAACACATTCCTTAAATTGTAGCCATTTGTTGAGTGTTTTTTTTGGTGTCTAATCCGCATATATATCACCATTGCCCTTGATTTTCTTGACTGTATATCTCTTAAATGTCAACATATACACGTGTGATTTAGTTTATAAGGATTTCTCAATGCCGAGAACCTCGGTCAGAGAGTAAAAAAGGCGTAAGGTTCACAATGGTGTAAAATTAAAATGGGATATACCGGGCTAGGATTCGAGTTACAGGAACAAGGGACAAAACAACCACCCAAGAATGGAATCGTCAAGCGAAAACAATTGACAACCTCCTAGAAGCAGCTTTTCTTGCCACCAGACCTTTCTCCATCAATTAGGAATCTGATGCCGTCACTAAACACATTCCTTAAATTGTAGCCATTTGTTGAGTGTTTTTTTTGGTGTCTAATCCGCATATATATCACCATTGCCCTTGATTTTCTTGACTGTATATCTCTTAAATATCAACATATACACGTGTGATTTAGTTTACGAAGATTTTTCAATGCCGAGAACCTCGATCAGAGAGTAAAAAAGGCGTAGGCTTCACAATGGTGTAAAATTAAAATGGGATATATCGGGCTAGGATTCGAGTTACAGGAACAAGGGCCAAACCAACCACCCAAGAATGGAATCGTCGATCGAAAACACTTGACAACCTCCTAGAAGCCGCTTTTCTTACTACCAGACCTTTCTCCATCAATTAGGAATTTGATGCCATCACTAAACACATTCCTTAAATTGTAGCCATTTGTTGAGTGTTTTTTTTTTGGTGTCTAATCCGCATATATATCACCATTTCTCTTGATTTTCTTGACTGTATATCTCTTAAATGTCAACATATACACGTGTGATTTAGTTTACGAAGATTTTTCAATGCCGAGAACCTCGATCAGAGAGTAAAAAAAGCGCTAAGGTTCACAATGGTGTAAGATTAAAATGGGATATACCGAGCTAGGATTCGAGTTAGAAGAACAAGGGCCAAACCAACCAGCCAAGAATGGAATCGTCGAGCGAAAACACATGACAACACCCTAGAAGCAGCTTTTTTTGCCACCAGACCTTTCTCCATCAATTAGGAATCTGATGGCGTCACTAAACACATTCCTTAAATTGTAGCCATTTGTTGAGTGTTTTTTTTGGTGTCTAATCCGCATATATATCACCATTTCCCTTGATTTTCTTAACTGTATATCTCTTAAATGTCAACATATACACGTGTGATTTAGTTTACGAAGATTTTTCAATGCCGAGAACCTCGATCAGAGAGTAAAAAAGGCGTAAGGTTCACAATGGTGTAAGATTAAAATGGGATATACCGGGCTAGGATTCGAGTTACAGGAACAAGGGACAAAACAACCACCCAAGAATTGAATCGTCGAGCGAAAACAATTGACAATCTCCTAGGAGCAGCTTTTCTTGCCACCAGACCTTTCTCCATCGATTAGGAATCTGATGCCGTCACCAAACACATTCCTTAAATTGTAGCCATTTGTTGAGTGTTTTTTTTGGTGTCTAATCCGCATATATATCACCATTGCCCTTATTTTCTTGACTGTATATCTCTTAAATGTCAACATATACACGTGTGATTTAGTTTATAAGGATTTCTCAATGCCGAGAACCTCGGTCAGAGAGTAAAAAAGGCGTAAGGTTCACAATGGTGTAAAATTAAAATGAGGTATACCGGGCTAGGATTCGAGTTACAAGAACAAGGGCCAAACCAACCACCCAAGAATGGAATCGTCGAGCGAAAACACATGACAACACCCTAGAAGCAACTTTTTTTGCCACCAGACCTTTCTCCATCAATTAGGAATCTGATGGCGTCACTAAACACATTCCTTAAATTGTAGCCATTTGTTGAGTATTTTTTTTGGTGTCTTATCCGCATATATATCTCCATTTCCCTTGATTTTCTAGACTGTATATCTCTTAAATGTCAACATATACACGTGTGATTTAGTTTATGAAGATTTCTCAATGCCGAGAACCTCGATCAGAGAGTAAAAAAAGCGTAAGGTTCACAATGGTGTAAGACTAAAATGGGATATACCGGGCTAGGATTCGAGTTACAAGAACAAGGGCCAAACCAACCACCCAAGAATGGAATCGTCGAGCGAAAACACATGACAACCTCCTAGAAGCAGTTTTTTTTGCCACCAGACATTTCTCCATCAATTAGGAATCTGATGGCGTCATTAAACACATTCCTTAAATTGTAGCCATTTGTTGAGTGTTTTTTTTGTGTCTAATCCGCATATATATCACCATTTCCCTTGATTTTCTTGACTGTATATCTCTTAAATGTCAATATATACACGTGTGATTTAGTTTACGAAGATTTTTCAATGCTGAGAACCTCGATCAGAGAGTAAAAAAGGCGTAAGGCTCACAATGGTGTAAGATTAAAATGGGATACACCGGGCTAGGATTCGAGTTACAGGAACAAGGGACAAAACAACCACCCAAGAATTGAATCGTCGAGCAAAAACAATTGACAACCTCCTAGAAGCTGCTTTTCTTGCCACCAGACCTTTCTCCATCAATTAGGAATCTGATGGCGTCACTAAACACATTCCTTAAATTGTAGCCATTTGTTGAGTGTTTTTTTTGGTGTCTAATCCGCATATATATCACCATTGCCCTTGATTTTCTTGACTGTATATCTCTTAAATGTTAACATAGACACGTGTGATTTAGTTTATAAGGATTTCTCAATGCCGAGAACCTCGGTCAGAGAGTAAAAAAGGCGTAAGGTTCACAATGGTGTAAAATTAAAATGGGATATACCGGGCTAGGATTCGAGTTACAAGAACAAGGGCCAAACCAACCACCCAAGAATGGAATCGTCGAGCGAAAACACATGACAACACCCTAGAAGCAGCTTTTTTTGCCACCAGACCTTTCTCCATCAATTAGGAATCTGATGGCGTCACTAAACACATTCCTTAAATTGTAGCCATTTGTTGAGTGTTTTTTTTGGTGTCTAATCCGCATATAAATCACCATTTCCCTTGATTTTCTTGACTGTATATCTCTTAAATGTCAACATATACACGTGTGATTTAGTTTACGAAGATTTTTCAATGCCGAGAACCTCGATCAGAGAGTAAAAAAGGCGTAAGGTTCAAAATGGTGTAAGATTAAAATGGGATATACCGGGCTAGGATTCGAGTTACAGGAACAAGGGACAAAACAACCACCCAAGAATTGAATCGTCGAGCGAAAACAATTGACAACCTCCTAGGAGCAGCTTTTCTTGCCACCAGACCTTTCTCCATCGATTAGGAATCTGATGCCGTCACCAAACACATTCCTTAAATTGTAGCCATTTGTTGAGTGTTTTTTTTGGTGTCTAATCCGCATATATATCACCATTGCCCTTGATTTTCTTGACTGTATATCTCTTAAATGTCAACATATACACGTGTGATTTAGTTTAAAAGGATTTCTCAATGCCGAGAACCTCGGTCAGAGAGTAAAAAAGGCGTATGGTTCACAATGGTGTAAAATTAAAATGGGATATACCGGGCTAGGATTCGAGTTACAGGAACAAGGGCTAAACCAACCACCCAAGAATGGAATCGTCTAGCGAAAACACTTGACAAACTCCTAAAAGCAGCTTTTCTTGCCACCAGACCTTTCTCCATCAATTAGGAATTTGATGCCATGACTAAACACATTCCTTAAATTGTAGCCATTTGTGGAGTGTTTTTTTTGGTGTCTAATCCGCATATATATCACCATTACCCTTGATTTTCTTGACTGTATATCTCTTAAATATCAACATATACACGTGTGATTTAGTTTACGAAGATTTTTCAATGCCGAGAATCTCGATCAGAGAGTAAAAAAGTCGTAGGCTTCGCAATGGAGTAAAATTAAAATGGGATATACCGGGCTAGGATTCGAGTTACAGGAACAAGGGCCAAACCAACCACCCAAGAATGGAATCGTCGAGCGAAAACACTTGACAACCTCCTAGAAGCAGCTTTTCTTACCACCAGACTTTTCTCCATCAATTAGGAATTTGATGCCGTCACTAAACACATTCCTTAAATTGCAGCCATTTGTTGAGTGTTTTTTTGGTGTCTAACCCGCATATATATATCACCATTTCCCTTGATTTTCTTGACTGTATATCTCTTAAATGTCAACATATACACGTGTGATTTAGTTTACGAAGATTTTTCAATGCCTAGAATCTCGATCAGAGAGTAAAAAAAGCGTAAGGTTCACAATGGTGTAAGATTAAAATGGGATATACCGGGCTAGGATTCGAGTTACAAGAACAAGGGCCAAACCAACCACCCAAGAATGGAATCGTCGAGCGAAAACACATGACAACACCCTAGAAGCAGCTTTTTTTGCCACCAGACCTTTCTCCATCAATTAGGAATCTGATGGCGTCACTAAACACATTCCTTAAATTGTAGCCATTTGTTGAGTGTTTTTTTTTGGTGTCTAATCCGCATATATATCACCATTTCCCTTAATTTTCTTGACTGTATAACTCTTAAATGTCAACATATACACGTGTGATTTAGTTTTCGAAGATTTTTCAATGCCGAGAACCTCGATCAGAGAGTAAAAAAGGCATAAGGTTCACAATGGTGTAAGATTAAAATGGGATATACCGGGCTAGGATTCGAGTTACAGGAACAAGGGGCAAAACAACCACCCAAGAATTGAATCGTCGAGCGAAAACAATTGACAACCTCCTAGGAGCAGCTTTTCTTGCCACCAGACCTTTCTCCATCGATTAGGAATCTGATGCCGTCACCAAACACATTCCTTAAATTGTAGCCATTTGTTGAGTGTTTTTTTTGGTGTCTAATCCGCATATATATCACCATTGCCCTTGATTTTCTTGACTGTATATCTCTTATTTGTCAACATATACACGTGTGATTTAGTTTATAAGGATTTCTCAATGCCGAGAACCTCGGTCAGAGAGTAAAAAAGGCGTAAGGTTCACAATGGTGTAAGATTAAAATGGGATATACCGGGCTAGGATTCGAGTTACAGGAACAAGGGCCAAACCAACCACCCAAGAATGGAATCGTCGAGCGAAAACACATGACAACCTCCTAAAAGCAGCTTTTCTTGCCACCAGACCTTTCTCCATCAATTAGGAATTTGATGCCGTCACTAAACACATTCCTTAAATTGTAGCCATTTGTTGAGTGTTTTTTTTGGTGTCTAATCCGCATATAAATCACCATTTCCCTTGATTTTCTTGACTGTATATCTCTTAAATGTCAACATATACACGTGTGATTTAGTTTACGAAGATTTTTCAATGCCGAGAACCTCGATCAGAGAGTAAAAAAGGCGTAAGGTTCAAAATGGTGTAAGATTAAAATGGGATATACCGGGCTAGGATTCGAGTTACAGGAACAAGGGACAAAACAACCACCCAAGAATTGAATCGTCGAGCGAAAACAATTGACAACCTCCTAGGAGCAGCTTTTCTTGCCACCAGACCTTTCTCCATCGATTAGGAATCTGATGCCGTCACCAAACACATTCCTTAAATTGTAGCCATTTGTTGAGTGTTTTTTTTGGTGTCTAATCCGCATATATATCACCATTGCCCTTGATTTTCTTGACTGTATATCTCTTAAATGTCAACATATACACGTGTGATTTAGTTTAAAAGGATTTCTCAATGCCGAGAACCTCGGTCAGAGAGTAAAAAAGGCGTATGGTTCACAATGGTGTAAAATTAAAATGGGATATACCGGGCTAGGATTCGAGTTACAGGAACAAGGGCTAAACCAACCACCCAAGAATGGAATCGTCTAGCGAAAACACTTGACAAACTCCTAAAAGCAGCTTTTCTTGCCACCAGACCTTTCTCCATCAATTAGGAATTTGATGCCATGACTAAACACATTCCTTAAATTGTAGCCATTTGTGGAGTGTTTTTTTTGGTGTCTAATCCGCATATATATCACCATTACCCTTGATTTTCTTGACTGTATATCTCTTAAATATCAACATATACACGTGTGATTTAGTTTACGAAGATTTTTCAATGCCGAGAATCTCGATCAGAGAGTAAAAAAGTCGTAGGCTTCGCAATGGAGTAAAATTAAAATGGGATATACCGGGCTAGGATTCGAGTTACAGGAACAAGGGCCAAACCAACCACCCAAGAATGGAATCGTCGAGCGAAAACACTTGACAACCTCCTAGAAGCAGCTTTTCTTACCACCAGACTTTTCTCCATCAATTAGGAATTTGATGCCGTCACTAAACACATTCCTTAAATTGCAGCCATTTGTTGAGTGTTTTTTTGGTGTCTAACCCGCATATATATATCACCATTTCCCTTGATTTTCTTGACTGTATATCTCTTAAATGTCAACATATACACGTGTGATTTAGTTTACGAAGATTTTTCAATGCCTAGAATCTCGATCAGAGAGTAAAAAAAGCGTAAGGTTCACAATGGTGTAAGATTAAAATGGGATATACCGGGCTAGGATTCGAGTTACAAGAACAAGGGCCAAACCAACCACCCAAGAATGGAATCGTCGAGCGAAAACACATGACAACACCCTAGAAGCAGCTTTTTTTGCCACCAGACCTTTCTCCATCAATTAGGAATCTGATGGCGTCACTAAACACATTCCTTAAATTGTAGCCATTTGTTGAGTGTTTTTTTTTGGTGTCTAATCCGCATATATATCACCATTTCCCTTAATTTTCTTGACTGTATAACTCTTAAATGTCAACATATACACGTGTGATTTAGTTTTCGAAGATTTTTCAATGCCGAGAACCTCGATCAGAGAGTAAAAAAGGCATAAGGTTCACAATGGTGTAAGATTAAAATGGGATATACCGGGCTAGGATTCGAGTTACAGGAACAAGGGGCAAAACAACCACCCAAGAATTGAATCGTCGAGCGAAAACAATTGACAACCTCCTAGGAGCAGCTTTTCTTGCCACCAGACCTTTCTCCATCGATTAGGAATCTGATGCCGTCACCAAACACATTCCTTAAATTGTAGCCATTTGTTGAGTGTTTTTTTTGGTGTCTAATCCGCATATATATCACCATTGCCCTTGATTTTCTTGACTGTATATCTCTTATTTGTCAACATATACACGTGTGATTTAGTTTATAAGGATTTCTCAATGCCGAGAACCTCGGTCAGAGAGTAAAAAAGGCGTAAGGTTCACAATGGTGTAAAATTAAAATGGGATATACCGGGCTAGGATTCGAGTTACAGGAACAAGGGCCAAACCAACCACCCAAGAATGGAATCGTCGAGCGAAAACACATGACAACCTCCTAAAAGCAGCTTTTCTTGCCACCAGACCTTTCTCCATCAATTAGGAATTTGATGCCGTCACTAAACACATTCCTTAAATTGTAGCCATTTGTTGAGTGTTTTTTTTTGGTGTCTAATCCGCATATATATCACCATTACCCTTGATTTTCTTGACTGTATATCTATTAAATATCAACATATACACGTGTGATTTAGTTTACGAAGATTTTTCAATGCCGGGAACCTCGATCAGAGAGTAAAAAAGGCGTAGGCTTCACAATGGTGTAAAATTAAAATGGGATATACCGGGCTAGGATTCGAGTTATAGGAACAAGGGCCAAACCAACCACCCAAGAATGGAATCGTCGAGCGAAAACACTTGACAACCTCCTAGAAGCAGCTTTTCTTACCACCAAACCTTTCTCCATCAATTAGGAATTTGATGCCGTCACTAAACACATTCCTTAAATTGCAGCCATTTGTTGAGTGTTTTTTTTTGTGTCTAATCCACATATATATTACCATTTCCCTTGATTTTCTTTACTGTATATCTCTTAAATGTCAACATATACACGTGTGATTTAGTTTACGAAGATTTTTCAATGCCGAGAACCTCGATCAGAGATTAAAAAAGGCGTAAGGTTCACAATGGTGTAAGATTAAAATGGGATATACCGGGCTAGGATTCGAGTTACAGGAACAAGGGAAAAAAACAACCACCCAAGAATTGAATCGTCGAGTGAAAACAATTGACAACCTCCTAGGAGCAGCTTTTCTTGCCACCAGACCTTTCTCCATCGATTAGGAATCTGATGCCGTCACCAAACACATTCCTTAAATTTAGCCATTTGTTGAGTGTTTTTTTTTTGGTGTCTAATCCGCATATATATCACCATTGCCCTTGATTTTCTTGACTGTATATCTCTTAAATGTCAACATATACACGTGTGATTTAGTTTATAAGGATTTCTTAATGCCGAGAACCTCGGTCAGAGAGTAAAAAAGGCGTAAGGTTCACAATGGTGTAAAATTAAAATGGGATATACCGGGCTAGGATTCGAGTTACAGGAACAAGGGCCAAACCAACCACCCAAAAATGGAATCGTCGAGCAAAAACACTTGACAACCTCCTAAAAGCAGCTTTTCTTGCCACCAGACCTTTCTCCATCAATTAGGAATTTGATGCCGTCACTAAACACATTCCTTAAATTGTAGCCATTTGTTGAGTGTTTTTTTTTGGTGTCTAATCCGCATATATATCACCATTACCCTTGATTTTCTTGACTGTATATCTCTTAAATATCAACATATACACGTGTGATTTAGTTTACGAAGATTTTTCAATGCCGAGAACCTCGATCAGAGAGTAAAAAAGGCGTAGGCTTCACAATGGTGTAAAATTAAAATGTGATATACCGGGCTAGGATTCGAGTTACAAGAACAAGGGCCAAACCAACCACCCAAGAATTGAATCATCGAGCGAAAACACTTGACAACCTCCTAGAAGCAGCTTTTCTTGCAACCAGACCTTTCTCCATCAATTAGGAATCTGATATATATCACCATTGCCCTTAAATTGTAGCCATTTGTTGATAGTTTTTTTTGGTGTCTAATCCGCATATATATCACCATTGCCCTTGATTTTCTTGACTGTATATCTCTTAAATGCCAACATATACACGTGTGATTTTATTTACGTAGATTTTTCAATGCCGAGAATCTCGATCAGAGAGTAAAAAAGGCGTAAGGTTCACAATGGTGTAAAATTAAAATGGGATATATCGGGTTAGGATTCGAGTTTTAGGAACAAGAGCCAAACCAACCACCCAAGAATGGAATCGTCGAGCGAAAACACTTGACAGCCTCCTAGAAACAGCTTTTCTTGCCACCAGACCTTTCTCCATCAATTAGGAATCTGATGCCGTCACTAAACACATTCGTTAAATTGTACCATTTGTTGAGTGTTTTTTTTGGTGTCTAATCCGCATATATATCACCATTGTCCTTGATTTTCTTGACTGTATATCTCTTAAATGTCAACATATACACGTGTGATTAAGTTTACAAAGATTTTTCAATGCCGAGAACCTCGATCAGAGAGTACAAAAGGCGTAAGGTTCACAATGGTGTAAAATTAAAATAGGATATACCGGACTAGGATTCGAGTTACAGGAACAATGGCCAAACCAACCACCCAAGAATGGAATCGTCGAGCGAAAACACTTGACAACCTACTAGAAGCAGCTTTTCTTGCCACCAGACCTTTCTCCATCAATTAGGAATTTGATGCCGTCACTAAACACATTCCTTAAATTGTAGCCATTTGTTGAGTGTTTTTTTGGTGTCTAATCCGCATATATATCACAATTGCCCTTGATTTTCTTGACTGTATATCTCTTAAATGTCAACATATACACATGTGATTTAGTTTACTAAGATTTTTCAATACCGAGACCTCGATCAGAGAGTAAAAAAGGCGTAAGGTTCACAATGGTGTAAAATTAAAATGGGATATACCGGGCAAGGATTCGAGTTACAGGAACAAGGGACAAAACAACCACCCAAGAATGGAATCGTCGAGCGAAAACTATTGACAACCTCCTAGAAGCAGCTTTTCTTGCCACCAGACCTTTCTCCATCAATTAGGAATCTGATGCCGTCACTAAACACATTCCTTAAATTGTGGCCATTTGTTGAGTGTTTTTTTTTTGGTGTCTAATGCGCATATATATCACCATTGCCCTTGATTTTATTGACTGTATATCTCTTAAATGTCAACATATACACGTGTGATTTAGTTTATGAAGATTTCTCAATGCCGAGAACCTCGATCAGAGAGTAAAAAAGGCGTAAGGTTCACAATAGTGTAAGATTAAAATGGGATATACCGGGCTAGGATTCGAGTTACACGAACAAGGGCCAAACCAACCACCCAAGAATGGAATCGTCGAGCGAAAACACTTGACAACCTCCTAGAAGCAGCTTTTCTTGGCACCAGACCTTTCTCCATCAATTGGGAATTTGATGCCGTCACTAAACACATTCCTTAAATTGTAGCCATTTGTTGAGTGTTTTTTTTTTGTGTCTAATCCGCATATATATCACCATTTCCCTTGATTTTCTTGATTGTATATCTCTTAAATGTCATATACACGTGTGATTTAGTTTACGAAGATTTTTCAATGCCGAGAACCTCGATCAGAGAGTAAAAAAGGCGTAAGGTTCACAATGGTGTAAGATTAAAATGGGATATACCGGGCTAGGATTCGAGTTACAAGAACAAGGGCCAAACCAACCACCCAAGAATGGAATCGTCGACCGAAAATACATGACAACCTCCTACAAGCAGCTTTTTTTGCCACCAGACCTTTCTCCATCAATTAGGAATCTGATGGCGTCACTAAACACATTCCTTAAATTGTAGCCATTTGTTGAGTGTTTTTTTTGGTGTCTAGTGCGCATATATATCACCATTGCCCTTGATTTTCTTGACTGTATATCTCTTAAATATCAAAATATACACGTGTGATTTAGTTTACGAAGATTTTTCAATGCCGAGAACCTCGATTAGAGAGTAAAAAAGGCGTAGGGTTCACAATGGTGTAAAATTAAAATGGGATATACCGGGCTAGGATTCGAGTTTCAGGAACAAGGGCCAAACCAACCACCCAAGAATGGAATCGTCGATCGAAAACACTTGACAGCCTCCTAGAAACAGTTTTTCTTGCCACCAGACCTTTCTCCATCAATTAGGAATCTGATGCCGTCCCTAAACACATTCGTTAAATTGTAGCCATTTGTTGAGTGTTTTTTTGGTGTCTAATCCACATATATATCACCATTGCCCTTGATTTTCTTGACTGTATATCTCTTAAATGTCAACATATACAAGTGTGATTAAGTTTACGAAGATTTTTCAATGCCGAGAACCTCGATCAGAGAGTACAAAAGGCGTAAGGTTCACAATTGTGTAAAATTAGAATAGGATATGCCGGACTAGGATTCGAGTTATAGGAACAATGGCCAAACCAACCACCCAAGAATGGAATCGTCGAGCGAAAACACTTGACAACCTCCTAGAAGCAGCTTTTCTTGCCACCAGACCTTTCTCCATCAATTAGGAATTTGATGCCGTCACTAAACACATTCCTTAAATTGTAGTCATTTGTTGAGTGTTTTTTTGGTGTCTAATCCGCATATATATCACAATTGCCCTTGATTTTCTTGACTGTATATCTCTTAAATGTCAACATATAAACATGTGATTTAGTTTACGAAGATTTTTCAATGCCGAGAACCTCGATCAGAGAGTAAAAAAGGCGTAAGGTTCACAATGGTGTAAGATTAAAATGGGATATACTGGGCTAGGATTTGAGTTACAAGAACAAGGGCCAAACCAACCACCCAAGAATGGAATCGTCGAGCGAAAACACATGACAACCTCCTAGAAGCAGCTTTTCTTGCCACCAGACCTTTCTCCATTAATTAGGAATTTGATGCCGTCACTAAACACAATCTTTAAATTGTAGTCATTTGTTGAGTGTTTTTTTTGGTGTCTAATCCGCATATATATCTCCATTTCCCTTGATTTTCTAGACTGTATATCTCTTAAATGTCAACATATACACGTGTGATTTAGTTTACGAAGATTTTTCAATGCCGAGAACCTCGATCAGAGAGTAAAAAAGGCGTAAGGTTCACAATGGTGTAAGATTAAAATGGGATATACCGGGCTAGGATTCGAGTTACAAGAACAACGGCCAAACCAACCACCCAAGAATGGAATCGTCGAGCGAAAATACATGACAACCTCCTAGAAGCAGCTTTTCTTACCACCAGACCTTTCTCCATCAATTAGGAATCTGATGCCGTCACTAAACACATTCCTTAAATTGTAGCCATTTGTAGAGTGTTTTTTTTGGTGTCTAATCCGCATATATATCACCATTGCCCTTGATTTTCTTGACTGTATATCTCTTAAATACCAACATATACACGTGTGATTTTATTTACGAAGATTATTCAATGCCGAGAACCTCGATCAGAGAGTAAAAAAGGCGTAAGGTTCACAATGGTGTAAAATTAAAATGGGATATACCGGGCTAGGATTCGAGTTTCAGGAACAAGGGCCAAACCAACCACCCAAGAATGGAATCGTCGAGTGAAAACACTTGACAGCCTCCTAGAAACAGCTTTTCTTGCCACCAGACCTTTCTCCATCAATTAGGAATCTAATGCCGTCACTAAACACATTCGTTAAATTGTAGCCATTTGTTGAGTGTTTTTTTGTGTCTAATCCGCATATATATCACCATTGCCCTTGATTTTCTTGACTGTATATCTCTTAAATGTCAACATATACACGTGTGATTAAGTTTACGAAGATTTTTCAATGCCGAGAACCTCGATCAGAGAGTACAACAGGCGTAAGGTTCACAATGGTGTAAAATTAAAATAGGATATACCGGACTAGGATTCGAGTTATAGGAACAATGGCCAAACCAACCACCCAAGAATGGAATCGTCAAGCGAAAACACTTGACAACCTCCTAGAAGCAGTTTTTCTTGCCACCAGACCTTTCTACATCAATTAGGAATTTGATGCCGTCACTAAACACATTCCTTAAATTGTAGCCATTTGTTGAGTGTTTTTTTGGTGTCTAATCCGCATATATATCACTATTGCCCTTGATTATCTTGACTGTATATCTCTTAAATGTCAACATATACACATGTGATTTAGTTTACGAAGATTTTTCAATGCCGAGAACCTCGATCAGAGAGTAAAAAAGGCGTAAGGTTCACAATGGTGTAAGATTAAAATGGGATATACCGGGCTAGGATTCGAGTTACAAGAACAAGGGCCAAACCAACCACCCAAGAATGGAATCGTCGAGCGAAAACACATGACAACCTCCTAGAAGCAGCTTTTCTTGCCAACAGACCTTTCTCCATCAATTAGGAATTTGATGACGTCACTAAACACAATCCTTAAATTGTAGTCATTTGTTGAGTGTTTTTTTTGGTGTCTAATCCGCATATATATCACCATTGCCCTTGATTTTCTTGACTGTATATCTCTTAAATGTCAACATATACATGTGTGATTTAGTTTACGAAGATTTTTCAATGCCGAGAACCTCGATCAGAGAGTAAAAAAGGCGTAGGGTTCACAATGGTGTAAAATTAAAATGGGATATACCGGGCTAGGATTCGAGTTTCAGGAGCAAGGGCCAAACCAACCACCCAAGAATGGAATCGTCGAGCCAAAACACTTGACAGCCTCCTAGAAACAGCTTTTCTTGCCACCAGACCTTTCTCCATCAATTAGGAATCTGATGCCGTCACTAAACACATTCGTTAAATTGTAGCCATTTGTTGAGTGTTTTTTTGGTGTCTAATCCGCATATATATCACCATTGCCCTTGATTTTCTTGACTGTATATCTCTTAAATGTCAACATATACACATGTGATTTAGTTTACGAAGATTTTTCAATGCCGAGAACCTCGATCAGAGAGTAAAAAAGGCGTAAGGTTCACAATGGTGTAAGATTAAAATGGGATATACCGGGCTAGGATTCGAGTTACAAGAACAAGGGCCAAACCAGCCACCCAAGAATGGAATCGTCGAGCGAAAATACATGACAACCTCCTAGAAGCAGCTTTTCTTTCCACCAGACCTTTCTCCAACAATTAGGAATCTGATGCCGTCACTAAACACATTCCTTAAATTGTAGCCATTTGTTGTGTGTTTTTTTTGGTGTCTAATCCGCATATATATCACCATTGCCCTTGATTTTCTTGACTGTATATCTCTTAAATGTCAACATATACACGTGTGATTTAGTTTACGAAGATTTTTCAATGCCGAGAACCTCGATCAGAGAGTAAAAAAGGTGTAGGGTTCACAATGGTGTAAAATTAAAATGGGATATACCGGGCTAGGATTCGAGTTACAGGAACAAGGGACAAAACAACCACCCAAGAATGGAATCTTCGAGCGAAAACAATTGACAACCTCCTAGAAGCAGCTTTTCATGCCACCAGACCTTTCTCCATCAATTAGGAATCTGATGCCGTCACTAAACACATTCCTTAAATTGTAGCCATTTGTTGAGTGTTTTTTTTGGTGTCTAATGCGCATATATATCACCATTGCCCTAGATTTTCTTGACTGTATATCTCTTAAATGTCAACATATACACGTGTGATTTAGTTTACGAAGATTTTTCAATGCCGAGAAACTCGGTCGGAGACTAAAAAAGGCGTAAGGTTCACAATGGTGTAAAATTAAAATGGGATATACCGGGCTAGGATTCGAGTTACAGGAACAAGGGCCAAACCAACCACCCAAGAATGGAATCGTCGAGCGAAAACACTTGAAAACCTCCTAGAAGCAGCTTTTCTTGCCACCAGACCTTTCTCCATCAATTAGGAATTTGATGTCGTCACTAAACACATTCCTTAAATTGTAGCCATTTGTTGAGTGTTTTTTTTGGTGTCTAATCCGCATATATATCTCCATTTCCCTTGATTTTCTAGACTGTATATCTCTTAAATGTCAACATATATACGTGTGATTTAGTTTACGAAGATTTTTCAATGCCGAGAACCTCGATCAGAGAGTAAAAAAGGCGTTAGGTTCACAATGGTGTAAGATTAAAATGGGATATACCGGGCTAGGATTCGAGTTACCAAAACAAGGGCCAAACCAACCACCCAAGAATGGAATCGTCGAGCGAAAACACATGACAACCTCCTAGAAGCAGCTTTTCTTGCCACCAGACCTTTCTCCATCAATTAGGAATCTGATGCCGTCAGTAAACAAATTCCTTAAATTGTAGCCATTTGTTGAGTGTTTTTTTTGGTGTCTAATCCGCATATATATCACCATTGCCCTTGATTTTCATGACTTTATATCTCTTAAATGTAAACATATACACGTGTGATTTAGTTTACGAAGATTTTTCAATGCCGAGAACCTCGATCAGAGAGTAAAAAAGGCGTAGGGTTCACAATGGTGTAAAATTAAAATGGAATATACCGGGCTAGGATTCGAGTTACAGGAACAAGGGCCAAACCAACCACCCAAGAATGGAATCGTCGAGCGAAAATACTTCACAACCTCCTAGAAGCAGCTTTTCTTGCAACCAGACCTTTCTCCATCAATTAGGAATCTGATGCCGTCACTAAACACATTACTTAAATTGTAGCCATTTGTTGAGTGTTTTTTTTTGGTGTCTAATCCGCATATATATCACCATTGCCCTTGATTTTCTTGACTGTATATCTCTTAAATGTCAACATATACACGTGTGATTTTATTTACGAAGATTTTTCAATGCCGAGAACCTCGATCAGAGAGTAAAAAAAGCATAAGGTTCACAATGGTGTAAAATTAAAATGGGATATACCGGGCTAGGATTCGAGTTTCAGGAACAAGGGTCAAACCAACCACCCAAGAATGGAATCGTCGAGCGAAAACACTTAACCGCCTCCTAGAAACAGCTTTTCTTGCCACCAGACCTTTCTCAATCAAATAGGAATATAATGCCGTCACTAAACACATTCCTTAAATTGTAGCCATTTGTTGAGTGTTTTTTTTGGTGTCTAATCCTCATATATATCACCATTGCCCTTGATTTTCTTGACTGTATATCTCTTAAATGTCAACATATACACGTGTGATTAAATTTAAGAAGATTTTTCAATGCCGAGAACCTCGATCAGAGAGTAAAAAAGGCGTAAGGTTCACAATGGTGTAAAATTAAAATAGGATATACCGGGCTAGGATTCGAGTTACAGGAACAAGGACAAAACCAACCACCCAAGAATGGAATCGTCGAGCGAAAACACTTGACAACCTCCTAGAAGCAACTTTTCTTGCCACCAGACCTTTCTCAATCAATTAGGAATCTGATGCCGTCACTAAACACATTCCTAAAATAGTAGCCATTTGTTGAGTGTTTTTTTTTGTGTCTAATCCGCACATATATCACCATTGCCCTTGATTTTCTTGACTGTATATCTCTTAAATGACAACATATACACGTGTGATTTTATTTACGAAGATTTTTCAATGCCGAGAACCTAGATCAGAGAGTAAAAAAGGTGTAAGGTTCACAATGGTGTAAAATTAAAATGGTATATACCGGGCTAGGATTCGAGTTTCAGGAGCAAGGGCCAAACCAACCACCTACGAATGGAATCGTCGAGCGAAAACACTTGACAGCCTCCTAGAAGTAGCTTTTCTTGCCACCAAACCTTTCTCCATCAATTAGGAATCTAATGCCATCACTAAACACATTCCTTAAATTGTAGCCATTTGTTGAGTGTTTTTTTGGTGTCTTATCCGCATATATATCACCATTGCCCTTGATTTTCTTGACTGTATATTTCTTAAATGTCAACATATACACGTGTGACTTAGTTTACGAAGATTTTTCAATGCCGAGAACCTCGATCAGAGAGTAAAAAGGCGTAAGGTTCACAATGGTGTAAAATTAAAATGGGATATACCGGGCTAGGATTCGAGTTACAGGAACAAGGGACAAAACAACCACCCAAGAATGGAATCGTCGAGCGAAAACAATTGACAACCTCCTAGTAGCAGCTTTTCTTGCCACCAGACCTTTATCCATCAATTAGGAATATGATGCCGTCACTAAACACATTCCTTAAAATGTAGCCATTTGTTGAGTGTTTTTTTTTGTGTCTAATCCGCATATATATCACCATTGCCATTGATTTTCTTGACTGTATATCTCTTAAATGTCAACATATACATGTGTGATTCAGTTTATGAAGATTTTTCAATGCCGAGAACCTCGGTCGGAGAGTAAAAAAGGCGTAAGGTTCACAATGGTATAAAATTAAAATGGGATATACCGGGCTAGGATTCGATTTACAGGAACAAGGGCCAAACCAACCACCCAAGAATGGAATCGTCGAGCGAAAACACTTCACAACCTCCTAGAAGCAGCTTTTCTTGCCACAAAACCTTTCTCCATCAATTAGGAATCTGATGTCGTCACTAAACACATTCCTTAAATTGTAGCCATTTGTTGAGTGTTTTTTTTTTGTGTCTAATCCGCAGATATATCACCATTGCCCTTGATTTTCTTGACTGTATATCTCTTAAATGTCAACATATACATGTGTGATTTAGTTTACGAAGAGTTTTCAATGCCGAGAACCTCGAGCAGAGAAGAAAAAAGACGTAAGGTTCACAATGGTGTAAAATTAAAATGGGATATACCGGGCTAGGATTCGAGTTATAGGAACAAGGGCCAAACCTACCACCCAAGAATGGAATCGTCGAGCGAAAATACTTGACAACCTCCTAGAAGCAGCTTTTCTTGCCACCAGACCTTTCTCCATCGATTAGGAATCTGATGCCGTCACTAAACACATTCCTGAAATTGTAGCCATTTGTTGAGTGTTTTTTTTTTGTGTCTAATCTGCATATATATCACCATTGCCCATGATTTTCTTGACTGTATATCTCTTAAATGTCAACATATACACGTGTGATTTAGTTTACGAAGATTTTTCAATGCCGAGAACCTCGATCAGAGAGTAAAAATGACGTAAGGTTCACAATGGTGTAAAATTAAAACGGGATATACCGGGCTAGGATTCGAGTTACACGAACAAGGGCCAAACCAACCACCCAAGAATGGAATCGTCAAGCGAAAATACTTGACAACCTCCTAGAAGCAGCATTTCTTGCCACCAAACCTTTCGCCATCAATTAGGAATCTGATGCCGTCACTAAACACATTCCTTAAATAGTAGCCATTTGTTGAGTGTTTTTTTTTTTGTCTAATCAGCACATATATCACCATTGCCCTTGATTTTCTTGAGTGTATATCTCTTAAATGTCAACATATACACGTGTGATTTTATTTACGAAGATATTTCAATGCCAAGAACCTCGATCAGAGAGTAAAAAAGGCGTAAGGTTCACAATGGTGTAAAATTAAAATGGCCAAACCAACCACCCAAGAATGGAATCATCGAGCGAAAACTCTTGACAGCCTTCTAGAAGCAGCTTTTCTTGCCACCAGACCTTTCTCCATCAATTAGGAATCTGATGCCGTCACTAAACACATTCCTTAAATTGTAGCCATTTGTTTAGTGTTTTTTTGGTGTCTAATCCGCATATATATCACCATTGCCCTTGATTTTCTTGACTGTATATCTCTTAAATGTCAAGATATACACGTGTGATTTAGTTTACGAAGATTTTTCAATGCCGAGAACCTCGATCGGAGAGTAAAAAGGGCGTAAGATTCACAATGGTGTAAAATTAAAATGGGATATACCGGACTAGGATTCGATTTCACGAACAAGGGCCAAACCAACCACCCAAGAATGGAATCATCGAGCGAAAACTCTTGACAGCCTTCTAGAAGCAGCTTTTCTTGCCACCAGACCTTTCTCCATCAATTAGGAATCTGATGCCGTCACTAAACACATTCCTTAAATTGTAGCCATTTGTTTAGTGTTTTTTTGGTGTCTAATCCGCATATATATCACCATTGCCCTTGATTTTCTTGACTGTATATCTCTTAAATGTCAAGATATACACGTGTGATTTAGTTTACGAAGATTTTTCAATGCCGAGAACCTCGATCGGAGAGTAAAAAGGGCGTAAGATTCACAATGGTGTAAAATTAAAATGGGATATACCGGACTAGGATTCGAGTTACAGGAACAAGGGCCAAACCAACCACCCAAGAACGGAATTGTCGAGCGAAAACACTTCACAACCTCCTAGAAGCAGCTTTTCTTGCCACTAGACCTTTCTCCATCAATTAGGAATCTGATGCCGTCACTAAACACATTCCTTAAATTGTAGCCATTTGTTGAGTGTTTTTTTTGGTGTCTAATCCGCATATATATCACCATTGCCCTTGATTTTCTTGACTGTGTATCTCTTAAATGTCAACATATAAATGTGTGATTTAGTTTACGAAGATTTTTCAATGCCGAGAACCTCGATCAGAGAGTAAAAAAGACGTAAGGTTCACAATGGTGTAAAATTAAAATGTGATATACCGGGCAAGGATTCGAGTTATAGGAACAAGGGCCAAACCAACCACCCAAGAATGGAATCGTCGAGCGAAAACACTTGACAACCTCCTAGAAGCAGCTTTGCTTGCCACGAGAACTTTCTCCATCGATTAGGGATTAGGAATCTGATGCCGTTACTAAACACATTCCTTAAATTGTAGCCATTTGTTTAGTGTTTTTTTTTTTTGTGTCAAATCCGCATATATATCACCATTGCCCTTGATTTTCTTGACTGTATATCTCTTAAATGTCAACATATACACGTGAGATTTAGTTTACGAAGATTTTTCAATACCGAGAACCTCGATCAAAGAGTAAAGATGGCGTAAGGTTCACAATGGTGTAAAATTAAAATGGGATATATCGGGCAAGGATTCGAGTTTCAGGAACAAGGGCCAAACCAACCACCCAAGAATGGAATTGTCGAGCGAAAACACTTGACAGCCTCCTAGAAACAGCTTTTCTTGCCACCAGACCTTTCTCCATCAATTAGGAATCTGATGCCGTCACTAAACACATTCCTTAAATTGTAGCCATTTGTTGAGTGTTTTTTTTGGTGTCTAATCCGCATATATATCACCATTGCCCTTGATTTTCTTGACTGTATATCTCTTAAATGTATACATATACACTTGTGATTAAGTTTACGAAGATTTTTCAATGCCGAGAACCTCGATCAGAGTGTACAAAAGGCGCAAGGTTTAAAACGGTGTAAAATTAAAATAGGATATACCAGGATAGGATTCGAGTTACAGGAACAAGGGCCAAACCAACCACCCAAGAATGGAATCGTTGAGCGAAAACACTTGACAACCTCCTAGAAGCAGCTTTTCTTGCCACCAGACCTTTCTCCATCAATTAGGAATCTGATGCCGTCACTAAACACATTCCTTAAATAGTAGCCATTTGTTGAGTGTTTTTTTTTGTGTCTAATCCGCATATATATCACCATTGCCCTTGATTTTCTTGACTGTATATCTCTTAAATGTCAACATATACACGTGTGATTTTATTTACGAAGATTTTTCTATGCCGAGAACCTCGATCAGATAGTAAAAAAGGCGTAGGGTTCACAATGGTGTAAAATTTAAATGGGATATACCGGGCTAGGATTCGAGTTACAGGAACAAGGGCCAAACCAACCACCCTAGAATGGAATCGTCGAGCGAAAACACTTGACAACCTCCTAGAAGCAGCTTTTCTTGCAACCAGACATTTCTCCATCAATTAGGAATCTGATGCCGTCACTAAACACATTCCTTAAATTGTAGCCATTTGTTGAGTGTTTTTTTGTGTCTAATCCGTATATATATCACCATTGCCCTTGATTTTCTTGACTGTATATCTCTTAAATGTCAACATATACACGTGTGATTTTATTTATGAAGATTTTACGATGCCGAGAACCTCGATCAGAGAGTAAAAAAGGCGTAAGGTTCACAATGGTGTAAAATTAAAATGGGATATACTGGGCAAGGATACGAGTTTCAGGAACAAGGGCCAAACCAACCACCCAAGAATGGAATTGTCGAGCGAAAACACTTGACAGCCTCCTAGAAACAGCTTTTCTTGCCACCAGACCTTTCTCCATCAATTAGGAATCTGATGCCGTCACTAAACACATTCCTTAAATTGTAGCCATTTGTTGAGTGTTTTTTTTGGTGTCTAATCCGCATATATATCACCATTGCCCTTGATTTTCTTGACTGTATATCTCTTAAATGTATACATATACACTTGTGATTAAGTTTACGAAGATTTTTCAATGCCGAGAACCTCGATCAGAGTGTACAAAAGGCGCAAGGTTCAAAACGGTGTAAAATTAAAATAGGATATACCAGGATAGGATTCGAGTTACAGGAACAAGGGCCAAACCAACCACCCAAGAATGGAATCGTCGAGCGAAAACACTTGACAACCTCCTAGAAGCAGCTTTTCTTGCCACCAGACCTTTCTCCATCAATTAGGAATTTGATGCCGTCACTAAACACATTCCTTAAATAGTAGCCATTTGTTGAGTGTTTTTTTTTGTGTCTAATCCGCATATATATCCCCATTGCCCTTGATTTTCTTGACTGTATATCTCTTAAATGTCAACATATACACGTGTGATTTTATTTACGAAGATTTTTCTATGCCGAGAACCTCGATCAGATAGTAAAAAAGGCGTAGGGTTCACAATGGTGTAAAATTTAAATGGGATATACCGGGCTAGGATTCGAGTTACAGGAACAAGGGCCAAACCAATCACCCTAGAATGGAATCGTCGAGCGAAAACACTTGACAACCTCCTAGAAGCAGCTTTTCTTGCAACCAGACATTTCTCCATCAATTAGGAATCTGATGCCGTCACTAAACACATTCCTTAAATTGTAGCCATTTGTTGAGTGTTTTTTTTTGGTGTCTAATCCATATATATATCACCATTGCCCTTGATTTTCTTGACTGTATATCTCTTAAATGTCAACATATACACGTGTGATTTTATTTATGAAGATTTTTTGATGCCGAGAACCTCGATCAGAGAGTAAAAAAGGCGTAAGGTTCACAATGGTGTAAAATTAAAATGGGATATACCGGGCAAAGATTCGAGTTTCAGGAACGAGGGCCAAACCAACCACCCAAGAATGGAATTGTCGAGCGAAAACAATTAACAACCTCCAAGAAGCAGCTTTTCTTGCCACCAGACCTTTCTCCATCAATTAGGAATTTGATGCCGTCACTAAACACATTCTTTAAATTGTAGCCATTTGTTGAGTGTTTTTTTTGGTGTCTAATCCGCATATATATCACCATTGCCCTTGATTTTCTTGACTGTATATCTCTTAAATGTCAACATATACACGTGTGATTTAGTTTACGAAGATTTTCAATGCCGAGAACCTCGATCAGAGAGTAAAAAAGGCGTAAGGTTCACAATGGTGTAAAATTAAAATGGGATATACCGGGCTAGGATTCGAGTTACAGGATCAAGGGCCAAACCAACCACCCAACAATGGAATCGTCGAGCGAAAACACTTGACAACCTCCTAGAAGGAGCTTTTCTTGCCACCAGAACTTTCTCCATCAATTAGGAATCTGATGCCGTCACTAAACACATTTGCTTAAATAGTAGCCATTTGTTGAGTGTTTTTTTTTGGTGTCTAATCCGCATATATATAACCATTGCCCTTGATTTTCTTGACTGTATATCTCTTAAATGTCAACATATACACGTGTGATTTAGTTTACGAAGATTTTTCAATGCCGAGAACCTCGATCAGAGAGTAAAAAAGGCGTAAGGTTCACAATGGTGTAAAATTAAAATGGGATATACCGGGCTAGGATTAGAGTTACAGGAACAAGGGATAAAACAACCACCCAAGAATGGAATCGTCGAGCGAAAACAATTGACAACCTCCTAGAAGTAGCTTTTCTTGCCACCAGACATTTCTGTATCAAATAGGAATCTGATGCCGTCTCTAAACACATTCCTTAAATTGTGGCCATTTGTTGATTGTTTTTTTTGGTGTCTAATCCGCATATATATCATCATTGCCCTTAATTTTCTTGACTGTATATCTCTTAAATGTCAACATATACACGTGTGATTTAGTTTACGAAGATTTTTCAATGCCGAGAACCTCGGTCGGAGAGTAAAAAAGGCGTAAGGTTCACAATGGTGTAAAATTAAAATGAGATATACCGGGTTAGGATTCGAGTTACAGGAACAAGGGACAAAACAACCACCCAAGAATGGAATCGTCGAGAGAAAACAATTGACAACCTCCTAGAAGTAGCTTTTCTTGCCACCCGACCTTTCTGTATTAATTAGGAATCTGATGCCGTCACTAATAACATTCCTTAAATTGTAGCCATTTGTTGAGTGTTTTTTTTTTGGTGTCTAATCCGCATATATATCACCTTTTCCCTTGATTTTCTTGACTGTATATCTCTTAAATGTCAACATATACACATGTGATTTAGTTTACAGAGATTTTTCAATGCCTAGAACCTCGATCAGAGAGTAAAAAAGGCGTAAGCTTCACAATGGTGTAAGATTAAAATGGGATATACCGGGCTAGGATTCGAGTTACAGGAACAAGGGCCAAACCAACCACCCAAGAATGGAATCGTCGAGCGAAAACACTTGACAACCTCCTAGAAGCAGCTTTTCTTGCAACCAGACCTTTCTCCATCAATTAGGAATTTGATGCCGTCACTAAACACATTCCTTAAATTGTAGCCATTTGTTGAGTGTTTTTTTGGTGTCTAATCCGCATATATATCACCATTTCCCTTGATTTTCTTGACTGTATATCTCTTAAATGTCAACATATACACGTGTGATTTAGTTTACGAAGATTTTTCAATGCCGAGAACCTCGATCAGAGAGTAAAAAAAGCGTAAGGTTCACAATGGTGTAAAATTAAAATGGGATATACCGGGCTAGGATTCGAGTTACAGGAACAAGGGCCAAACCAACCACCCAACAATGGAATCGTCGTGCGAAAACACTTGACAACCTCCTAGAAGGAGCTTTTCTTGCCACCAGAACTTTCTCCATCAATTAGGAATCTGATGCCGTCACTAAACACATTTGCTTAAATTGTAGCTATTTGTTGAGTGTTTTTTTTGGTGTCTAATCCGCATATATATCACCATTGCCCTTGATTTTCTTGACTGTATATCTCTTAAATGTCAACATATACACGTGTGATTTAGTTTACGAAGATTTTTCAATGCCGAGAACCTCGATCAGAGAGTAAAAAAGGCGTAAGGTTCACAATGGTGTAAAATTAAAATGGGATATACCGGGCTAGGATTAGAGTTACAGGAACAAGGGACAAAACAACCACCCAAGAATGGAATCGTCGAGCGAAAACAATTGACAACCTCCTAGAAGTAGCTTTTCTTGCCACCAGACCTTTCTGTATCAATTAGGAATCTGATGCCGTCACTAAACACATTCCTTAAATTGTGGCCATTTGTTGATTGTTTTTTTTGGTGTCTAATCCGCATATATATCATCATTGCCCTTAATTTTCTTGACTGTATATCTCTTAAATGTCAACATATACACGTGTGATTTAGTTTACGAAGATTTTTCAATGCCGAGAACCTCGGTCGGAGAGTAAAAAAGGCGTAAGGTTCACAATGGTGTAAAATTAAAATGGGATATACCGGGTTAGGATTCGAGTTACAGGAACAAGGGACAAAACAACCACCCAAGAATGGAATCGTCGAGCGAAAACAATTGACAACCTCCTAGAAGTAGCTTTTCTTGCCACCCGACCTTTCTGTATCAATTAGGAATCTGATGCCGTCACTAAACACATTCCTTAAATTGTAGCCATTTGTTGAGTGTTTTTTTTGGTGTCTAATCCGCATATATATCACCTTTTCCCTTGATTTTCTTGACTGTATATCTCTTAAATGTCAACATATACACGTGTGATTTAGTTTACGGAGATTTTTCAATGCCGAGAACCTCGATCAGAGAGTAAAAAAGGAGTAAGGTTCACAATGGTGTAAGATTAAAATGGGATATACCGGGCTAGGATTCGAGTTACAGGAACAAGGGCCAAACCAACCACCCAAGAATGGAATCGTCGAGCGAAAACACTTGACAACCTCCTAGAAGCAGCTTTTCTTGCCACCAGACCTTTCTCCATCAATTAGGAATTTGATGCCGTCACTAAACACATTCCTTAAATTGTAGCCATTTGTTGAGTGTTTTTTTGGTGTCTAATCCGCATATATATCACCATTTCCCTTGATTTTCTTGACTGTATATCTCTTAAATGTCAACATATACATGTGTGATTTAGTTTACGGAGATTTTTCAATGCCGAGAACCTCGATCAGAGAGTAAAAAAGGCGTAAGGTTCACAATGGTGTAAGATTAAAATGGGATATACCAGGCTAGGATTCGAGTTTCAGGAACAAGGGCCAAACCAACCACCCAAGAATGGAATCGTCGAGCAAAAACACTTGACAGCCTCCTAGAAACATCTTTTCTTGCCACTAGACCTTTCTCCATCAATTAGGAATCTGATGCCGTTACTAAACACATTCCTTAAATTGTAGCCATTTGTTGAGTGTTTTTTTTTTTGTCTAATCCGCATATATATCACCATTGCCCTTGATTTTCATGACTGTATATCTCATAAATGTCAACATATACACATGTGACTTTATTTACGAAGTTTTTTCAATGCCGAGAACCAAGATCAGAGAGTAAAAAAGGCGTAAGGTTCACAATGGTGTAAAATTAAAATGGGATATACCGGGCTAGGATTCGAGTTTCAGGAACAAGGGCCAAACCAACCACCCAAGAATGGAATCGTCGAGCGAAAACATTTGACAGCCTCCTAGAAACATGTTTTCTTGCCACTAGACCTTTCTCCATCAATTAGGAATCTGATGCCGTCACTAAACACATTCCTTAAATTGTAGCCATTTGTTGAGTGTTTTTTTTTGGTGTCTAATCCGCATATATATCACCATTGCCCTTGATTTTCTTGACTGTATATCTCTTAAATGTCAACATATACACGTGTGATTAAGTTTACGAAGATTTTTCAATGCCGAGAACCTCGATCAGAGAGTCCAAAAGGCGTAAGGTTCACAATGGTGTAAAATTAAAATAGGATATACCGGACTAGGATTCGAGTTACAGGAACAAGGGCCAAACCAACCACCCAAGAATGGAATCGTCGAGCGAAAACACTTGACAACCTTCTAGAAGCAGCTTTTCTTGCCACCAGACCTTTCTCCATCAGTTAGGAATCTGATGCAGTCACTAATCACATTCCTTAAATAGTAGCCAATTGTTGAGTGTTTTTTTTTTGTGTCTACTCCACATATATATCACCATTACCCTTGATTTTCTTGACTGTATATCTCTTAAATGTCAACATATACACGTGTGATTTTATTTACGATGATTTTTCAATGCCGAGAACCTCGATCAGAGAGTAAAAAAGGCGTAAGGTTCACAATGGTGAAAAATTAAAATGGGATATACCGGGCTAGGATTCGAGTTTCAGGAACAAGGGCCAAACCAACCACCCAAGAATGGAATCGTCGAGCGAAACACTTCACAACCTCCTAGAAGCAGCTTTTCTTGCCACCAAACCTTTCTCCATCAATTAGGAATCTGATGCCGTCACTAAACACATTCCTTAAATTGTAGCCATTTCTTGAGTGTTTTTTTTGGTGTCTAATCCGCATATATATCACCATTGCCCTTGATTTTCTTGACTGTATATCTCTTAAATGTCAACATATACACGTGTGATTTAGTTTACGAAGATTTTTCAATGCCGAGAACCTCGATCAAAGTGTAAAAAAGGCGTAAGGTTCACAATGGTGTAAAATTAAAATGGGATATACCGGGCTAGGCTTCGAGTTACAGGAACAGGGGACAAAACAACCACCCAAGAATGGAATCGTCGAGCGAAAACACTTGACAACCTCCTAGAAGCAGCTTTTCTTGCCACCAGACCTTTCTCCATCAATTAGGAATTTGATGCCGTCACTAAACACATTCCTTAAATTGTAGCCATTTGTTGAGTGTTTTTTTGGTGTCTAATCCGCATATATATCACCATTTCCCTTGATTTTCTTGACTGTATATCTCTTAAATGTCAACATATACATGTGTGATTTAGTTTACGGAGATTTTTCAATGCCGAGAACCTCGATCAGAGAGTAAAAAAGGCGTAAGGTTCACAATGGTGTAAGATTAAAATGGGATATACCAGGCTAGGATTCGAGTTTCAGGAACAAGGGCCAAACCAACCACCCAAGAATGGAATCGTCGAGCAAAAACACTTGACAGCCTCCTAGAAACATCTTTTCTTGCCACTAGACCTTTCTCCATCAATTAGGAATCTGATGCCGTTACTAAACACATTCCTTAAATTGTAGCCATTTGTTGAGTGTTTTTTTTTTGTCTAATCCGCATATATATCACCATTGCCCTTGATTTTCATGACTGTATATCTCATAAATGTCAACATATACACATGTGACTTTATTTACGAAGTTTTTTCAATGCCGAGAACCAAGATCAGAGAGTAAAAAAGGCGTAAGGTTCACAATGGTGTAAAATTAAAATGGGATATACCGGGCTAGGATTCGAGTTTCAGGAACAAGGGCCAAACCAACCACCCAAGAATGGAATCGTCGAGCGAAAACATTTGACAGCCTCCTAGAAACATCTTTTCTTGCCACTAGACCTTTCTCCATCAATTAGGAATCTGATGCCGTCACTAAACACATTCCTTAAATTGTAGCCATTTGTTGAGTGTTTTTTTTTTGTTTCTAATCCGCATATATATCACCATTGCCCTTGATTTTCTTGACTGTATATCTCTTAAATGTCAACATATACACGTGTGATTAAGTTTACGAAGATTTTTCAATGCCGAGAACCTCGATCAGAGAGTCCAAAAGGCGTAAGGTTCACAATGGTGTAAAATTAAAATAGGATATACCGGACTAGGATTCGAGTTACAGGAACAAGGGCCAAACCAACCACCCAAGAATGGAATCGTCGAGCGAAAACACTTGACAACCTCCTAGAAGCAGCTTTTCTTGCCACCAGACCTTTCTCCATCAGTTAGGAATCTGATGCAGTCACTAATCACATTCCTTAAATAGTAGCCAATTGTTGAGTGTTTTTTTTTGGTGTCTACTCCGCATATATATCACCATTACCCTTGATTTTCTTGACTGTATATCTCTTAAATGTCAACATATACACGTGTGATTTTATTTACGATGATTTTTCAATGCCGAGAACCTCGATCAGAGAGTAAAAAAGGCGTAAGGTTCACAATGGTGTAAAATTAAAATGGGATATACCGGGCTAGGATTCGAGTTTCAGGAACAAGGGCCAAACCAACCACCCAAGAATGGAATCGTCGAGCGAAACACTTCACAACCTCCTAGAAGCAGCTTTTCTTGCCACCAAACCTTTCTCCATCAATTAGGAATCTGATGCCGTCACTAAACACATTCCTTAAATTGTAGCCATTTCTTGAGTGTTTTTTTTGGTGTCTAATCCGCATATATATCACCATTGCCCTTGATTTTCTTGACTGTATATCTCTTAAATGTCAACATATACACGTGTGATTTAGTTTACGAAGATTTTTCAATGCCGAGAACCTCGATCAAAGTGTAAAAAAGGCGTAAGGTTCACAATGGTGTAAAATTAAAATGGGATATACCGGGCTAGGCTTCGAGTTACAGGAACAGGGGACAAAACAACCACCTAAGAATGGAATCGTCGAGCGAAAACAATTGACAACCTTCTAGAAGCAGCTTTTCTTGCCACCAGACCTTTCTCCATCGATTAGGAATCTGATGCCGTCACTAAACACATTCCTTAAATTGTAGCCATTTGTTGAGTGGTTTTTTTTTGGTGTCTAATCCGCATATATATCACCATTGCCCTTGATTTTCTTGACTGTATATCTCTTAAATGTCAACATATACACGTGTGATTTAGTTTATGAAGATTTTTCAATGCCGAGAACCTCGGTCGGAGAGTAAAAAAGGCGTAAGGTTCACAATGGTGTAAAATTAAAATGGGATATACCGGGCTAGGATTCGAGTTTCAGGAAAAAGGGCCAAACCAACCACCCAAGAATGGAATCGTCGAGCGAAAACACTTGACAGCCTCTTAGAAACAGCTTTTCTTGCCACCAGACCTTTCTCCATCAATTAGGAATATGATGTCCTCACTAAACACATTCCTTAAATTGTAGCCATTTGTTGAGTGTTTTTTTTGGTGTCTAATCCGCATATATATCTCCATTGCCCTTGATTTTCTTGACTGTATATCTCTTAAATGTCAACATATAGACGTGTGATTAAGTTTACGAAGATTTTTCAATGTCGAGAACCTCGGTCAGAGAATACAAAAGGCGTAAGGTTCTCAATGGTGTAAAATTAAAATGGGATATATCGGGCTAGGATTCGAGTTACAGGAACAAGGGCCAAACCAACCACCCAAGACTTCAATCGTCGAGCGAAAACACTTAACAACCTCCTAGAAGCAGCTTTTCTTGCCACCAGACCTTTCTCCATCAATTAGGAATCTGATGCCGTCACTAAACACATTCCTTAAATTGTAGCCATTTGTTGAGTGTTTTTTTTGGTGTCTAATCCGCATATATATCACAATTGCCATTGATTTTCTTGACTGTATATCTCTTAAATGTCAACATATACACGTGTGATTTAGTTTATGAAGATTTTTCAATGCCGAGAACCTCGGTCGGAGAGTAAAAAAGGCGTAAGGTTCACAATGGTGTAAAATTAAAACGGGATATACCGGGCTAGGATTCGAGTTACAGGAACAAGGGCCAAACCAACCACCCAAGAATGCAATCGTCGAGCGAAAACACTTCACAACCTCCTAGAAGCAGCTTTTCTTGCCACCAAACCTTTCTCGATCAATTAGGAATCTGATGCCGTCACTAAACACATTCCTTAAATTGTAGCCATTTGTTGAGTGTTTTTTTTTCTGTCTAATCCGCATATATATCACCATTGCCCTTGATATTCTTGACTGTATATCTCTTAAATGTCAACATATACACGTGTGATTTAGTGTTGGGATTTTTAACCCTACCAGAGGAACAGATAATGAAAGCCAACACTGGTTCACAACAGTGGATTCATAATAAGCATCTGTTTATACTAGACTTCTCCCTTGAAAGTGATTATAACATCTGATGGTCCTCTATCCACTGTTCGTACACAACAGCTGTTGTTCTTCTAACTACTGATGAAGCCCTGAAGACTGGTAAGAAGTAAACACTGCTGGTTCAATCTACTAATGACAAAGCACTGCCCAATCAAGGACTGATCAACTTTGATGAAAGCATTGATGTAAAAAGATAGCAGTAGTTTAGTGTATTAATTGTCTTATGTAGAATCAGTGGTTAAGAATAGCAGTGTTTGTATAGGAACAGTAGTTACAGGTTGTTAGGTTGTTAGACGTCGCTTTCATGGTGACGTCAGCTGAGATGCCTCAGTGGTTTGGATTGTCTATAAATGGAGCAGTACGTTGTACTGTTACATTTGATCGTTTTGAGTGAGTTCTTCTCCTCGATTCAATCCTTTCATCTTGTGCAACCAACCATGGAGTATCAGGCTGGGGGGGTTTAGTTTGTAAGCATGCTTGTAAACTTTTGATTTGTATTGTAAATCTTTCGACTTAATGTCAAGCATGTGTTTATCAAAACTGTTTCTCTCCTTTATTGTGTTTACAAAGTTTGTTGTTCATTTCCGCTGCACTTAAACTCTGTTCATTTCTATTTGATTTGTTCAAATTATACATACAAGCATAATCACTAGAGCCTCCGATCCTAACAATTGGTATCAGAGCTTGGACAGTCAAATTCGATCTAACAGTCAATTTGACATAACAGTTCAGCTCAAAATTCATTGATACTAAGGTTGATTGCATTTAGTTGAAAAACAGAGTAACGAGTTATCACGTTCAAAGCTGCTATTCAAAAAACTATGTAAAACAACCAAGATGTCATAAGATACACAAATTTCACACAACAAGTGATGTCATGCAAAAGTCACCCATAGTTTTCAGATCTGAAAACATGTCTGGTAACTATGGTATGATCATTTCTTTTCAAAATTGATTTCAATTGTTGTTATGAAATTTGTGATGGTTTTATCATGTTTGATGCTAAAGTACGAACCTCAGATTAACAAAAACCTATGTTCATGAAAACATTAGTGTTTTTGTTTACATTAAAAGGAGGGAAATTAAAACTTTAGTAATTTAGATCTTATGTATTGAAAAACAGGTTGAGAATCCTTCAAAAGGACCAAAAATCAATTGTGTTAAGAATACATTAAGAAAATCAGCAGTAAAAAATGTCCAGATCATAGGTAAAGTGAAATTTGGCATAAGCATGTGCAGAAATGACCAAATCTCTCAAAACATTACGGCAAAATGATTTTGAAAAATATTCCTTCAATAAAACCTCCCAGTGAGTATTTCAGTACTTATGAATGGGAAGGGTGAAATGGGAAAAAGAAAAATCACAAAAACTCAGAAGTGTGTTTATCTCAAAACTTTTGAAGTCAAAAGAAAAGAGTATGAATATAAAACAATTAAGAGTTAAAGATTGGGATAAAAATGATCATCAAGTAACTGTGTGCGTTCATTGGGACAGGGAAGTTCAGGTAACAATAGTATCCTCAGTGAATAAACTTAAAAGAGGACTAGACAAATTTTTCTGGGTCATCACATGGTAAAGTCTATGTCAAGACTCTCAAAACCTATGTGTACATGTCTCCTCCTTTTAGCAATCAACTGACAAGAAAATGGTACCAAACAGTGATCAAAATGGATTTACAATTTCATACCACTGTTGTCAAAACCACTGACCATTTTCATAAACTTGAGAATGATATGATTATGAGTTTTATTGGAAAATATACCAGATTCCTTTGGTACTGTCTTCAGAAAATCCTTTTATTATTTTTCTTGAAAAAGGTTTTTCTCAATAAAACAGGAAATATCATTCTTTATTTTTCTTTGGAAAGATATATTTTGAACTTTTACTGGTTTTTTAATAGTAAAAGTTTCAATCCCCTGTCAGGATATAGAACCTTTATTTTTTTTGGTGATATTATCCTTAAAAATGGATCAGAAGAATCTGGTACAAGTGTCAAGATCATGTCAAACTCAAGTTTGGTTTTAACACTGAGCAAAATATTGATTGTTAACAGACCCTAAAATACTTGGGTACTCATGTTATAATTAAAATATTATGACACAAAATGAGTAGCCTTAGTAAAAGGGTTTTATCATCTGGGATACTAAACTACTGTCAGAAATCTATAAAAGCTTATCCACTGATGCACTAACAGTTGCTGATATACCAGCATTTCAAATCCTTACCATTACTTTATCTTTAACCACTGATTTGGGTCAAACATCTGTTTCATAAATACTGTCCACTGCTGAAAGTCAAACACCTGATCTTTCATTTTCTTGGCAAGCACTGACGCTCAAAATCAGTGTCTTATCCATTGATATGCTATCCACTGACAGTGAAAATCACCCACTGCTCTCATATTGTTACCGTTGTAACCACTGATATTTGCTTCATCAGTGGTTCTCTCAAAACAACTCTCCTCCATAAAACATCTCTTCATCAGCGGTTGACACGTGGTCAGTTTTTAGCCTTCAGATCTTTGTAACCGCTGCCACATCAGCGTCCATTTTTTTCTTTTCCCTAAATAAAACCCTGATCAAAACCCCAAACAGGGTTTTACACTGTCGAATTGAATTCCAAAAAATTCTCTTCTCAAAGCAGTTTCCATCCTTCCTTTTCAAAGTATTCTTCGTCTTTCTTCATCAAAATGACGAAACCAAAATCAAAATCATCATCATCTTCCAAAGAGGTCGCTCAAACGGCCGAAGAACCCATTGAAATCCCGTACAAATCTCCTCACAACTACTTGGGTCTACTCACAAAGCCCACAAACAACCAAATATTCGATTCCATCATCGACATCTTATCTGCATCAAAGTACAAAACTTTGTTAATAGCAGATGCTCCCATCTATCAACAAACCCAGAGAGAGTTTTGGAAAAAGGCTACGCTTGAAAAACAAGACGATAAAGTCATAGCCATCAACTCCTCCATACAGGTTAAAGCGATTCAAATTACTCCTCAATCCATCTCGGAAGTTTTTAAACTCGATGATCAGAAAGGTAAAACTTCTTTTTCTAAAACCGAGTTGAAAACTGATTTCTTAAAAAGGGGTATGCAGAACAACCAAAAAGAGATACCTTACAAAAAGGTTATTTCCCTTCTACACCTAGGTTTTTATTTCACACTCTTTTGATGTGTGTTTCTAATAAAACAACTGCATTTAATGAAATACCATTGAAGATCCAATGTCTGGGTTATGCTATCTTGAAAAATGAAAATTATAATTATTCCCAGGAGATCTTTGATGATTTGGTGAAAAATGTTGATAGCAAAGCATTTCTACTCTTTCCAAGGCTTCTAAGCTATTATTTTAAACAAAATTTTGGAAAAGAAAATGAAATTTTGCTCAAACAAGGTGTTTATTTTCAAATAAAAGGTTTAACACCTGAAACATTCACTAGAATGTTAACACCTTTAAAAACAAAAGCAGAGGTGCCTGAGCAGAATTTAGCAGTTACCACTGCTCCTCAGGTATCAGCTGCTGAGCCCACTGCTCCAGGTGATCATAGCAGCACAACCACTGCTTTGAAACCCACACCTGCTATTACCAAAAAGACCAAAAAGAAAACATCCAGAAAGCCCTCCAAACCCAAAACAAAGGCAACTCTGGAAGATGAGATCCCAGAGCCACTGCCAGTGACAACACAAATGTCACTCACAACCACTGCTGCTACTTCCTCACAGCAGATGGAAGAAATATCTCAACCATTGCCTCAAACTCCTCCTGCATCCTCACAAAAGGATCAGGTTGTAAGCACAGGGACCCCACATTATGAAGCTCTGGATCCGATTGGCTCCATCTTCCTCAGTCCTGATCCCAAGGACATGTCTCTTTCAACACCCATACCTTCACCAATCATATTACCACAATCCATAATACCTTTGTTGCATGCAGTTGCTATAGCTCAGACACAAACCAGTTCCTCTCTATCACCTATCACTGAGAGTACACTCCAACAAGTGACTAGGTCTGATGCTTATACCTCTGCTATCCCAGCAACAACTGAGGAGGTTACACTGCAGGAGTTATAAAAAATTCCTGACAGTAGTTCAAGTGGAGCAGCAACTACAAATGTTGGATCAACAGATCTACATTTGGACAGTTGTTTCATTAGTAAGACTCCCTTGAAGGCAATTTCTTCTATAGCACCTCTGGTAACCACTAGTGAGTTTGTTTTGACCACTGGTACCATCAAAAGGTTATCAAGTGCTGAAGAAAGAAGTCCCCAGTACCAAGAACAAGGGCATCAATGGATTATTTTTGGGATTCAGTTCCTAAGTCACACATTGATACAACCATTGCTGGTGGGGAATCAGATGATCCCATTAACGTGGGTGATGATTTAAAATATAAGGAATTGACGGGCAGAGTTGAAAAACTTGAAACATCAGTTTCTGAAATAAAGGATATGGTGCAACAGCTGTTAAAAGCTCAACAAGCACAATCCACTGCTGTTCCAGCTCAAGCACCTGCACAACCTGCACCTGCTGCAAATGAGCTATGGAATATATTTCAACCACTGCTTGAAAAACAAAAACAAATGGCTGACCAGCAGCATGCAACACATGTAAAAATACTGACAAACATGGTGGAGTCAAGATTTAAAGATACTCAAGCAGACATCAAAGCTATCAAGGCTCATATCCAAAGCACCACTGGAAAAGCTCTTCCCACTATCCTCTTCATGGATAACCCCCTTTAAGATAATGCCAAAAAGGGGGAGAAAATCAAGAAGTTGAAGAAGAAGGGAATTGAAGATGGCCTGTATGTTAAAACAGAACAAGAAAAACAGACATCTAAACCACTTCCCAAAGGCTCCAAACCTCAAATCACAAAATCTCAAACTTTCGTCCAAAAAGTTGACATGTCAGTAGTTTCAAAAACTGCTAGCCAAACAGCTGCCATCTCTTCAACACACACCACTTCATCACACATCACCACAACCACTGCCCTACCACCATCATCATTACCTCCTGCCATAAAGCAGAAGACAACAGATGTTACAACATCTGTTGTAATGACAACAGTGGTTGAAACACCAGTTGTTTCAACAACTGTTAGTCAGACACTTTCCACCACTCAAACCACCACCACTGATCCACCCAAGACATCATCAGCCTCTCCTACAATAAAAAGGAGAAGGATATTCATACCTGATGATTCTCCATCACAACCACCAAAAACAACTTCACAACCTTCAACCCCTGCTCATAAGTAGAAGACATCTACTGACACATCAGTAGTTGTAATGACAACAGCAGTTGAAACACCAGTTGTTTCAACAGCTGTTAGTCAATCATCCACCACTGCCCACACCATTCCTACATCACAACCAAAATCTCTTTCACACATAAAGCTTTACACCAACAAAAGAATAACAACTCAGGCAGATGAAGACAAATATGATCCTAATGCTGCAAAATATCCACAGGAACCTGAAGCTGTAAAAAATGAGATGAGACAATTTTACACCGAGGATGATCTGTCAAAAAGAAGATTTCCCTCTCTCATAGGCTTTATAGTCCCAGAAAATATGGATGAATATCTCGAGCTCAAAGCAAGGCAAGCTAAGATTAGAGCTAAGATTGAGTGCAAAGACCAAGGTGACGAAGCCATTTCAGAAAAAATGGAATTCTTGCTCACTAAAGTCAAACAAATGGAAGATTATGCAAGAGATCTGAGCAAAGAAATGTCAAACTTATCACCAAAAGCAGATCTACGAAAAGAAATGAGAAAAGAATACCTTCCATACATTATGAAAGAAAAGTTCTATCCAGCTGAAGAAAAACAGTTTGAAGAATGGCCAATAGTTGCATTAAAGCATGAGGCTAACAGAATTGAAAGAATAAAAAATGACCCAAGTAAGAAGAAGACAGTTCCAAACTGGAACAAATACAAAAAGTTCATTGCTAATCTTAATTCTGAATACAAAAGAAAGAAGCAGGAACTGGTGGATGCAAATGTTGGAGATGGTAAAGCCATAGCAAAATGGACGAAGCAGTATACAGATGAGGCTTATGAAAGTCTTAAGAAAAGGAGGATAACCGTTTCTGACACTCCAAAGGAGCCTGACTACAAAAAGCCAAAGCAGCCGATCGAAACCTCTAAACCACTAACTATTGAAGAAGAAAAAGAAAAGGAAGCTGAGTACTTTAAAGAAGCCATCAATAAAATGGATTTGAATGAAGACAGATCAGCAAAGCTTCAAGACCTTGCCAAAAAGGTTCTGAGCTCATCAGCAGATATCTCAGACAGTGAGCTAGATCAACTTAAGAGACAAGAGCAGATTGACAAAGAAGTTGCAGAAGACATAGCTGCAGCAAATGAAGTCATAGAAAAGGCTTTCAAACGAATGTCTGAAGCTCAGGATACTGCTTTACAAATTTTCACAAGGCCAAAATCTCCAAGCTCATCAGAAAATAAATCTCTCCCAAGAAACCCATTGGGTTCAAAAATACTAAAGTGGCTCTCTGATCAAAAGACCCATGTATTAACCCTGATCAGATCCAATGGTGAAATGAAGTACATATCAAGGAAACAAGCACTAAGCCTTGGTGTTGAAGATCTACAAGATCTCCTTGAACTTTCATTGTGCAGGGATGAGGATGACTCAAGTTCCAGAGACTTTGAAGCAGAATTTAAAAGACAAGCTAGTGAACTTCTGATGAGGAATAAAGATACAAAATAATGAAGTGTTTTGGCATTATCTGTTCCAGGGGGAGATTGTTGGGATTGAACCCTACCAGAGGAACAGATAATGAAAGCCAAAACTGGTTCACAACAGTGGATTCATAATAAGCAGCTGTTTATACTAGACTTCTCCCTTGAAAGTGATTATAACATCTGATGGTCCTCTATCCACTGTTCGTACACAACAGCTGCTGTTCTTCTAACTACTGATGAAGCCCTGAAGACTGGTAAGAAGTAAACACTGCTGGTTCAATCTACTAATGACAAAGCACTGCCCAATCAAGGACTGATCAACTTTGATGAAAGCACTGATGTAAAAAGATAGCAGTAGTTTAGTGTATTAATTGTCTTATGTAGAATCAGTGATTAAGAATAGCAGTGTTTGTATAAGAACAGTAGTTACAGGTTGTTAGGTTGTTAGACGTCGCTTTCATGGTGACGTCAGCTGAGATGCCTCAGTGGTTTGGATTGTCTATAAATGGAGCAGTACCCTGTACTATTACATTTGGTTGTTTTGAGTGAGTTCTTCTCCTCAATTCAATCCTTTCATCTTGTGCAACCAACCATGGAGTATCAGGCTGAGGGGGAGTTTAGTTTGTAAGCATGCTTGTAAACTTTTGATTTGTATTGTAAATCTTTCGACTTAATGTCAAGCATGTGTTTATCAAAACTGTTTCTCTCCTTGATTGTGTTTACAAAGTTTGTTGTTCATTTCCGCTGCACTTAAACTCTGTTCATTTCTATTTGATTTGTTCAAATTATACATACAAGCACAATCACTAGAGCCTCCGATCCTAACATTTAGTTTACGAAGATTTTTCAATGCCGAGAACCTCAATCAAAGTGTAAAAAAGGCGTAAGCTTCACAATGGTGTAAAATTTAAATGGGATATACCGGGCTAGGATTCGAGTTACAGGAACAAGAGACAAAACAACCACCCAAGAATGGAATCGTCGAGCGAAAACAATTGACAACCTCCTAGAAGAAGCTTTTCTTGCCAGCAGACCTTTCCCCATCGATTAGGAATCTGATGCCGTCACTAAACACATTCCTTAAATTGTAGCCATTTGTTGAGTGTTTTTTTTTGGTGTCTAATCCGCATATATATCACCATTGCCCTTGATTTTCTTGAGTGTATATCTCTTAAATGTCAACATATACACGTGTGATTTAGTTTATGAAGATTTTTCAATGCCGAGAACCTCGGTAGGAGAGTAAAAAAGGCGTAAGGTTCACAGTGGTGTAAAATTAAAATGGGATACACCGGGCTAGGATTCGAGTTACAGGAACAAGGGCCAAACCAACCACCCAAGAATGGAATCGTCGAGCCAAAACACTTGACAACCTCCTAGAAGCAGCTTTATTTGCCACCAGACCTTTCTCCATCAATTAGGAATTTGATGCCGTCACTAAACACATTCCTTAAATTGTAGCCATTTGTTGAGTGTTTTTTTGTGTCTAATCCGCATATATATCAGCATTTCCCTTGATTTTCTTGACTGTATATCTCTTAAATATCACCATATACACGTGTGATTTAGTTTACAAAGATTTTTCAATGCCGAGAACCTCGACCAGAGAGTAAAAAAGGCGTAAGGTTCACAATGGTGTAAGATTAAAATGGGATATACCGGGCTAGGATTCGAGTTACAAGAACAAGGGCCAAACCAACCACCCAAGAATGGAATCGTCGAGCAAAAACACATGACAACCTCCTAGAAGCAGCTTTTCTTGCCACCAGACATTTCTCAATCAATTAGGAATCTGATGGCGTCACTAAACACATACCTTAAATTGTAGTCATTTGTTGAGTGTTTTTTTTGGTGTCAAATCCGCATATATATCACCATTGTCCTTGATTTTCTTGACTGTATATCTCTTAAATGTCAACATATACACGTGTGATTTAGTTTACGAAGATTTTTCAATGCTGAGAACCTCGATCCGAGAGTAAAAAAGGCGTAGGGTTCACAATGGTGTAAAATTAAAATGGGATATACCGGGCTAGGATTCGAGTTACAGGAACAAGGGCCAAACTAACCACCCAAGAATGGAATCGTCGAGTGAAAACACTTGACAACCTCCTAGAAGCAGCTTTTCTTGCAACCATACCTTTCTCTATCAATTAGAAATTTGATGCCGTCACTAAACACATTCCTTAAATTGTAGCCATTTGTTGAGTGTTTTTTTTGTGTCTAATCCACATATATATCACCATTACCCTTGATTTTCTTGACTGTATATCTCTTAAATGTCAACATAAACACGTGTGATTTTATTTACGAAGATTTTTCAATGCCGAGAACCTCGATCAGAGAGTAAAAAAGGCGTAAGGTTCACAATGGTGTAAAATTAAAATGGGATATACCGGGCTAGGATTCGAGTTTCGGGAACAAGGGCCAAACCAACCACTCAAGAATAGAATCGTCGAGCGAAAACACTTGACAGCCTCCTAGAAACAGCTTTTCTTGCCACCAGACCTTTCTCCATCAATTAGGAATATGATGCCGTCACTAAACACATTCCTTAAATTGTAGCCATTTGTTGAGTGTTTTTTTTTTGTGTCTAATCCGCATATATATCACCATTGCCGTTGATTTTCTTGACTGTATATCTCTTAAATGTCAACATATACACGTGTGATTAAGTTTACGAAGATTTTTCAATGCCGAGAACCTCGATCAGAGAGTACAAAAGGCGTAAGTTTCACAATGGTGTAAAATTAAAATGGGATATACCGGGCTAGGATTCGAGTTACAGGAACAAGGGCCAAACCAACCACCCAAGAATGGAATCGTCGAGCGAAAATACTTCACAACCACCTAGAAGCAGCTTTTCTTGCCACCAAACCTTTCTCCATCAATTAGGAATCTGATGGCGTCACTAAACACATACCTTAAATTGTAGCCATTTGTTGAGTGTTTTTTTGGTGTCTAATCCGCATTTATATCACCATTGCCCTTGATTTTCTTGACTGTATATCTCTTAAATGTCAACATATACACGTGTGATTTAGTTTACGAAGATTTTTCAATGCTGAGAACCTCGATCAGAGAGTAAAATAGGCGTAGGGTTCACAATGGTGTAAAATTAAAATGGGATATACCGGGCTAGGATTCGAGTTACAGGAACACGGGCCAAACCAACCACCCAGGAATGGAATCGTCGAGCGAAAACACTTGACAACCTCCTAGAAGCAGCTTTTCTTGCAACCAGACCTTTTTCCATCAATTAGGAATCTGATGCCGTCACTAAACACATTCCTTAAATTGTAGCCATTTGTTGAGTGTTTTTTTTGTTGTCTAATCCACATATATATCACCATTGCCATTGATTTTCTTGACTGTATATCTCTTAAATGTCAACATATATACGTGTGATTTAGTTTATAAAGATTTTTCAATGCCGAGAACCTCGGTCGGAGAGTAAAAAAGGCGTAAGGTTCACAATGGTGTAAAATTAAAATGGGATATACCGGGCTAGGATTCGAGTTACAGGAACAAGGGCCAAACCAACCACCCAAGAATGGAATCGTCGAGCGAAAATACTTCACAACCACCTAGAAGCAGCTTTTCTTGCCACCAAACCTTTCTCCATTAATTAGGAATCTGATGGCGTCACTAAACACATACCTTAAATTGTAGCCATTTGTTGAGTGTTTTTTTGGTGTCTAATCCGCATTTATATCACCATTGCCCTTGATTTTCTTAACTGTATATCTCTTAAATGTCAACATATACACGTGTGATTTAGTTTACGAAGATTTTTCAATTCTGAGAACCTCGATCAGAGAGTAAAATAGGCGTAGGGTTCACAATGGTGTAAAATTAAAATGGGATATACCGGGCTAGGATTCGAGTTACAGGAACACGGGCCAAACCAACCACCCAGGAATGGAATCGTCGAGCGAAAACACTTGACAACCTCCTAGAAGCAGCTTTTCTTGCAACCAGACCTTTCTCCATCAATTAGGAATCTGATGCCGTCACTAAACACATTCCTTAAATTGTAGCAATTTGTTGAGTGTTTTTTTTTTGGTGTCTAATCCGCATATATATCACCATTACCCTTGATTTTCTTAACTGTATATCTCTTAAATGTCAACATAAACACGTGTGATTTTATTTACGAAGATTTTTCAATGCCGAGAACCTCGATCAGAGAGTAAAAAAGGCGTAAGGTTCACAATGGTGTAAAATTAAAATGGGATATACCGGGCTAGGATTCGAGTTTCGGGAACAAGGGCCAAACCAACCACTCAAGAATAGAATCGTCGAGCGAATACACTTGACAGCCTCCTAGAAACAGCTTTTCTTGCCACCAGACCTTTCTCCATCAATTAGGAATATGATGACGTCACTAAACACATTCCTTAAATTGTAGCCATTTGTTGAGTGTTTTTTTTGGTGTCTAATCCGCATATATATCACCATTGCCGTTGATTTTCTTGACTGTATATCTCTTAAATGTCAACATATACACGTGTGATTAAGTTTACGAAGATTTTTCAATGCCGAGAACCTCGATCGGAGAGTACAAAAGGTGTAAGGTTCACAATGGTGTAAAATTAAAATGGGATATACCGGGCTAGGATTCGAGTTACAGGAACAAGGGACAAAACAACCACCCAAGAATGGAATCGTTGAGCGAAAATACTTCATAACGTCCTAGAGGCAGCTTTTCTTGCCACCAAACCTTTCTCCATCAATTAGGAATCTGATGCCATCACTAAACACATTCCTTAAATTGTAGCCATTTGTTGAGTGTTTTTTTTAGTGTCTAATCCGCATATATATCACCATTGCCATTGATTTTCTTGACTGTATATCTCTTAAATGTCAACATATACACGTGTGATTTAGTTTATGAAGATTTTTCAATGCCGAGAACCTCGGTCGGAGAG